>CM076570.1:259395442-259674209 GCA_034641835.2 Pinus albicaulis
CGCTCTGTCATAGAGCAACAATCGCGCCACCCATTTTAGGGACTGTTTTTTATATATGGATGGCGGAAGTTGAGTTCAAACAAACTCACAACCACTGCCTATCTTGAGTTGGGAGGTTTGGCTACGGGAGTTCTATGGAAGGGAAGTAGTTTTGCCACCTTCTATGGAACCTTCCCTGTTGATAGGGCCCATCCCATAATAATAGGGATCCCAACTCCCTCCTTCCCCATCTATAAAAGCTTGCTCAGATCCATGGCAAGCTAGTCTTGAAGTGCTGAAGCTTTGCATCTCCCTATTCCCAAGTGCCTTTGTGCCGTAAAGAATCCCTTCTTTCCCTTAAGGCCCATTAAGCAAGGAGACCATTGTTACGAGACTCTGGAGAGGTTTCCCTTTCCTTGGCGAGCTTTACGAGACGTGGACAACCGGGGACCCGTACGAAGGAGGCTGCGACGTCAGAACTCGGTTGTAACTTCTATTCGTTTATCACTTTAATAGATGACTATGATTATGGTTCCACTCCTTTTTGCAATCATGTTAATGCGAGTAATATCTTTTCTGACCGATATTTAGTTACGTATGCTGGTTCCTATGCATGTATCTGTTCGTCTCTTCTGTGTGCAGGTGTTAGTCCACGGAGATCGTGGAAGGATTGTGATCTGCCAGGGCTGAAGGACGGGGGCATCTTCTTCTTCAGATCTAGCGTTGGAATCCAGGTAGGCTCTTATCTCAAGTCTTTCATTTCGTAACTAGGAGCTTGCGTCATAGCATTGTTTGTTTGTTGCTAGACCCCTGCTGGGCTAGTAGGGATCGCCTCTGTCCGCAGAGGGGATTTACCTTCTCAACAAATTGGCGACTCCGCTGGGGACCGTCCGGTTTTCCTTGTCCCGTTTATGATTGGTTCGCTTTGATTGTTTCTCCTTGCTTGATGAACCTTCTGGGTTGGATTCTTTCATTATTTTAGCCTCTTGGTTTGCTTAGCTTGTGTTGGTCTCTTTTCAGATTAGCTTGTTTTTTAATTTGCATTGAAGAACTCGACTGGCGCGGGTTTTTACCTGACAGTCGCGCCACTTGGCGCGTGTTGCATTTGTCTGTCTCGCGCCACTCGGCCTCTGGCGCTAGTTTCAAGGCCACAGTCGCGCCACCCCTGTGACTTTTTTGAATTTCTTCAATTTTTGGCTTTCTGAGCTTGACCAATACTTTTCTTCTTGATTCCCTGATTGTTTGAGTGCATTGGAGCCTGGTTTGACTCGAATTCACCGCTATCCTTTGGTTGTTTGCCTCTATCTATCGGTTTCACGATTTGAGCCCTAGGGCATCTAGTGGCATAGTGAATCGAGCCCTCCTTGGGAGTTTTGGTGTCTTGATTGTCCTGTCGACTTGTTGATTAATTCTCCACGCCCTCTTAGCAGTATTTGAGTGTTTTGTTGCGTCTTTTGAGTGATTGTTCATTCTTTCATTCAGAATTCGTTTGCCCTTGCTTTGGACCCAGATCACACGGTCCATTGGGTGTTTTCGAGTCTTTCTTCGATTTGAGAGACTTTGGGTCGATTTAGAGATTTGGTTGCTCGCTTTGTTGAGTGAATGTTGTTTGCTTCGCTCTCTTAGTTATCATTTCTCCAATTGTTCCTTTTGTTTTCAGTGCACATTAGCCATTAAACATTGAAAAAAAAAAAAAAAAAATATATAGTCTCTTTTGTTTTTTTTTAATTAGTGCAAATTGTCATCTTTTCCGTATTACTAGTGATTAGTGTTTGAATGAAAAGTGTGCAATTGCATTAGTTGCATTAGAGACATTCTTGTTTGTATTCCGTTCATTTCGTTTGTATTAAAGCTCTCAACTCTCATTTAACTAGTTTTCATCGAACTAAATGTTGCATCGTGGCATATAGCTTGCATTTAGGAGACACTACATACGATAAGGCCTGGAAATTGAAACTTAATTGAAGATCAACTGTAAAATTCATTCAATTAACCTAAGGCAACATTGGAACTTAACGCAACACATTTAGAAGGTCTAGGCTAGAGACGTGTTCCGGCGTCGTTAAACCTAGCAGCTGTCGTTCGCCTATTGGCTTTAGACAGCGCTAGTACGGACTTGCGCTCCCCGTACCGTCGCGTATATAAAGGGAGACCCCTATAGGTTTTCAATCCTTTATCCACAGGAAGCTGAGTCTGCCGCCTTTTACCCGTGATACACCGAACACAGCATTCGGGGAGACTACCTGCACGTACGGAAAGTCCTTGGTCGATTTCTGTTTCATTTTTTGAAACCAAGGTGTATATTGCAGTTCACGGATATTTGGTACACCCTTTGTGCCTAGTTTTTCCTGAGCAGTCATTTGGTCTTTTCTGACTCCCTAAACTTGAAAAGACCGTCAAGCGCTTGTCCTTTCACGCTTGTATCAACTCCGAAAGAGATAGAGTCATCTTTTTATCGTTTCTCGACTCTTAAAACATGAAACGGTAGAATTTGTTTATTTTCCAATGTGGTAAAATCAATCTCCCACGATAACACACCCGTTTAGATATTGCTTGTGACTGTTTGATCGTGTGTCTTAATTCATTTTCAGCCCGTGTGTGTGTGTGTTCTCTTCTTCTAGTCTTTTGTCACGGTGGCGGAACCCTCAGTTTCGTCTACTGGTAGTCCTTACACGGACGATTCTTCAAAGGCTTCTGAGCCTTCTGTTGAACCGCAGCAGCCTGTTGTTTCTGAGTTCCCTGACGGGGGACCGGTCCTCGCCGAACAACCCTTTGGAGAGCCAGTCGACTTCCACTGGCCCTTTTCGGACCCTCTGTCTGAATTGAGATTAGGAGCTGATTTCCTTTCTCTTACATCGGGTTCACCGTTTATTGCTGTTGTTTTTTTTCCTAGTCCTCGCCGTCTTCTGCGTGATTTAACGGCAGGATCAACCATGAGTAATTCTGGTGAGGAAATTCCCGGGTCTGATGACTACCAGCGCATCCCTCGTAGAGTGTTTGAGGGAGATGAGTCTGAGCTGGCTACCACATCGTCAGCTGGTCCTTCTTTGCCACAGGGATACAGATCTCTGGGTCAGATTATTTCGGCTGCTGCCTCTATAGGAATATCATCTCCTGCTTCGAGGCCAGCTGCTACTACACCAGGGGTGTCTCCTTCGACGCCCGTCACTTCTGTTCCCGTGCGACCCACTGTTTGTGTGGCTGCCTCTTCTGCTGTTGCCTCAGCATCTGCTTCTAGATCTGGGCCAACTCCAGAGGACATTTATCTAGCTACTGTTATACCGGAGAATATCTCTCCGGAGGAGCATCGGTTGTTTTTACAGCAACCGAACCCCGGAGCTGGACAGCTCCCCCAAGATCCTTATCGGTCTTTCTTTTCGCACTATGCACAAGACGGCACTCCCGTGTATGGTTTTCCGGGTCAGCTTGACGAGCATGGGGATATTTTGCGTCTCCCTGCTCCTGAGGCCTATCTTTATGTTCAAGGTTTACCGTACAACCAGGCTCAGAACTTGCAGGCACAACCTTTCCAAGGTCAACCTGCAGGCCAACCTGGCTATCAGTACGACCCACAGGGACAGCCCAATCAAGGCTACTCTGCGGGCCAGCAAGGGCCATTCTATAATCCGCAAGGACCATATTATAACCCTGCTGGTCAACCTGCTCAGCCTCAGCCGGGATATCAACAGGGACCGACCTATGGACCTGGGGGGCAAATCCAGCCTTCCTTACCGATGCAACCGCAGTATCCTGTTGTCTCTAACGTTGCATATCAGCAAGGACCACTTTATGGTTCTGCTTCGGGTCAAACTGGTTTCCAGCAAGCACCTGGTCCTGTTCCACCACCAGGCCAACCGGGTCATCCGGTACAACCGGTGTCCCGCCTCCAGGCCAACCGACTTATTCGGTGCAACCTGGGGCTCACTTACAACCGGGTCAGCCTGCGCAACCAGCGCCGCCCCCTCATTCGGGCCAACCTGTTCATTCAGGAGCACCCCCTCATTCGGGTCAACCTGTTCATTCAGGCCAGCCCCCTCATTCCGTTCACTCTGCTCACCAGCCTGCTCACTCAATGCCGCAGCCAAATCAACAGCTGCGCCCTACGTACCAGGCTCCGCAGGGTTCCACTTATCAGCAGTCTACTCATCCTCATAGTGGTTATTATCCTCATGGTCAATCTCAACCGAACTATAACCACTCTGGAGGCTCTCAGTATCATCCTCCTCCACCCGGTTCTAACTATGCTCAGCAGCCAAATCCAAACGCTGCTTATACTGGGCAGACGCCTAATCAGGGCCCGAACCCTGGTTATCAGGCCCCACACAATGGTTACCAGCAACCAAATCAGTCTGGCTATACGAATTATGCCCCTCACGGTCAGAATCCCACGGGACAGAACCCATGGGGGCAGGGATATTCACAACCATCGTGGAGCATGGGTACCGGACCTTATTCCGGGACTGGCATGGGAATTAACCCTCCATTGCCATTCCTGACTACCTTGGATCTACCGGACGTTTCGAAGTTGACCAATGATCCGATTGCTCATAATCCATATTGGCCCCCGGTTCCGACCAAGATACCAGGAGACTGTCCCAAGTTTGAGGGCAAATCTGGAGAAGACCCCCAGGCGCATGTGATGACGTATCACCTCTGGTGTTCGTCTAACTCTTGGACAGACGATTCGGTTCGTTTGCGTCTTTTCCAGCGTACGTTAACAGGAGCTGCTGCTAAGTGGTACATAGAGTTGTCCCGTGGTATTTTCCAGGATTTCAACTCGTTAGCTATGGCTTTTCTCACGCATTTCCAGTTACCAGTCCGGTATGAGACTGGGACGCACCTCCTGTCTTCCCTGAAGCAGGACTCGGCCACTCACATCTCGGATCACATCCATGAGTGGCGGCGCCGTCGTCGACTGATCAAGGTTCACATACCTGATCAGATTTTGACTCACTGGTTCACCACCTCCTTTGTGAACAAAATCGCTCAGGATATCGCAATGGGAGCGTGTGTGACGGAGGAAAAAGCTATCGCACGTGCCCAGTACTTGGATCTTGTTTATTCACAATCCGGCACGCTTTATGACATCCTGCCTGATGCACCACGGCCCGGAGCCAAAAAGACCCAACCCACCCCTTCCGTGGATGGTGTCATTGGTTCCGTTTCTCAAAATTCGAAGAAGTCTTCGAATGGGAGGCAGAAGGCTAATTCTTCCCATAATCCCTCTGCCAATCCCGCCTCATCCGATTCTGGTAAAACCGCGGAGGTAAATGCCGTCCAGGCCAATCCCGCGGACAAATCCTCCAGGGGGAAGAAGAAGGGCAAAGGCAAATCAAGATCTGATGCCCCAAAACCGGAATCTAAGTCTCGATCTGAGGATGGCTCACAACGTAAGCCGAAATTTCCTTGCCTCATCTGTGAAGGAGACCATTACACTAAAGATTATCCAAGACGATCCGAAGTCAGTCAAATTCTTAAAGGCTCAAAGGGTACTCCGGCTGTTTTAAAGGAGCCATTTCCATCTCAGCAGACCCAGATGGTCGAACAAGGTTCGTCATCTGCACCGTTTGGGTCTCAAGTTTTCATGATGAAGACTAATGCACCTATCACTATCGCTACGAGGTCCAAGGATTACAATAATCAGCAGCAGGCACCCGGGAAGGCAGTGGCGGATGGACCGCCTCCCGTATCTGCTTCTGGTTCATTGGAAATTGAGAAGCCGACTCTCGAACCCGTTGTGAAGCCACCTCCCAAGGGTGTTCTTCGGAGATCCTCTTATAATCCAAACGCCCGTGCCGCCCAACATTACAGTATTGTTGAGGATCTGGCCCAGGCGCCGTGTGCCATGTCTGCACTTGAGGTTCTTCAAAGTTGTCCTTCACAACGGAAGGCTTTGCTGTCTGCCATCGGGGGTATTGATCCCGCCGATTCGAGCCTTCTCACCTTTGATCTGGAGAATTTTACTCCCCGGCTTCCACATCAAATCGCTTTGATTATTCAAGTCAGGATTAACGGCCTGGACGTTCACAGAGCCGTCGTAGATGAGGGTGCATCTACTTGTGTTATGTCCTTCGCTTGTTGGAGAGCCATCGGCTCTCCAACTTTATCGTCATCTCCCAATGCCCTTGAGGCATTTGATGGCCGGGAATCTAAACCCCTGGGAGTTCTCGAGAGTCTGGCGATTACATTACAGGGAAAAACTGTCAACGTGGAAGTAGAAGTAGTTGACGCTAAACTCAACTACAACATACTTCTTGGCCGCAGCTGGACCCATGCCATGCTCTGCGTGCCGTCTACCGTCTTTCGATTCATCAAGTTCCCTCACGAGGGCAAAATTGTCACAGTAGACCAGTTGTCATTTTTTACCTCGAGCTCCGAGAACAACGTGCCGTATGTGGATCAAATTCCGAATCCACCAGACAGCATAGGACCTGGTCTTTTCAAAGACCCAGTCCTCATGGGTATTTTCCCTGCGCCGCCACCGAATACCGCTCAAGTCAACATGTTGTCCAGGACTGATGACCCCCGGCTGATTCCTACACCTGAGCAGGTATATGAGTTTGGAGAGTCCATGCCTTTAACGCCAGTAGAGATCAGCTACTGTGAGATTGTTGCTGCATCGGACCCTCCACCTCCTCAGCATGCTCCGATGAGCATGGCTCTTGACGTCTACTCACAATCCCCCTAGCTTGGTCAGGCTGATTCGCCCGATCCTCTTAGAGAGACTTTTCCCTCAGATGAGGCTATCATTGAAACTATGTCTCTAGAGGAGCTACCCTGGGGCGATGGGCATCATCGTTCCTCGTTTATGCCTAGCTTGGGGGCAATGACGGATTGTCTCGAGCGCTATGCTACTCAGGTTCCTTCCCCTCCTCTTCAAACACCGATCTTGACGCATGAGGTCTTTTCGGAAGGCAATCTGAGTAACATTACTCAAACGGTTCCTATCAACATCTCTGTCAAACCAGGGATCGTTGAGAACATTCATGTGGGTGTGACCTGTTCTCCTGAAGAGATCCAGGTCTATACGGAACTTTTCAAAGAGTTCAGAGATGTCTTTGCATGGTCCTACGAGGAAATGCCGGGAATTGATCCTAGTATTGTTGTGCACGAGATTCCAACCTATCCAGGTGCGAAACCCGTGCGCCAACGCTTGCGTCCCATGCATCCTCGGAAAGCCGCCGCTATCAAGGCAGAGGTTGAAAAACTTCTGAACGCGGGGTTTATTTATCCTATCCCCCTTACAGAATGGGTGTCCAATATCGTCCCTGTTGATAAAAAGCAGAGTACCATTCGAGTCTGTGTAGATTATCGCGATATCAATCGCGCCTGTCCGAAGGACAATTATCCCACTCCGTTTATCGATCAGATTATCGACGATTGCGCCGGAAGTGAGATCTACTCCTTAATGGACGGTTTCTCAGGTTACAACCAGATTAACATTGCACCCGAGGATCAACATAAGACCACATTCATCTGTCCGTGGGGCACTTTTGCATATAAAAAACTCCCGTTCGGCTTAAAGAACGCTGGCGCCACGTTTCAACGTGCTATGTCATATGCTTTTCATGATATTCGCCATATTGTCCGGCCTTATCTGGACGACTTGCCTGCCCATTCGGGTAAGCGAGAGGATCATCCGGAACATCTTCGCCAGATATTTCTTCGCTGCAGACGCTACAATATTAGGCTGAATCCTCATAAGTGCGTCTTCTGCGTCGACTCTGGCCGTCTTTTAGGCTTTATAGTCTCGAAAGATGGAATTCGCCTCGACCCTCTAAAGGTTGAGGCCATTATAAATCTCCCGTCACCCTCCTCCCTTTATCAGTTGCAGAGTCTGCAAGGGAAAGCGAATTTTCTTAGGCGCTTCATCCCGAATTACGCCGAGGTGGCCAAAGGATTCACTCGTTTGTTAAAGCAGAATGTTCCCTTTCATTGGGACGAAATTGCTCAAGAATCCTTTGAGAAGCTGAAGACATTGCTAGTCAATGCTCCGTTGCTTCGTCCTCCGGACTACCATCGCGACTTTACTTTGTATCTAGCCGCCGCATTAAGCACCATCGCCATGGTCTTGGTGCAGGATGACGAGAACGGTGATGAACATGTTGTTTATTACCTCTCTCGGAACCTTCTCGACCCGGAAACGCGTTACGCACATGTTGAGAAGTTGGCCTTAGCAGCCGTACACGCTGTACAGCGCCTTCGCCATTACATCCTTTTGCGCACGATAACAGTGGTTTCAGACTGCAACCCCATGACATATATTCTTTCTAGACAATTGCTGGGGGGCAAGTACTCCAAATGGATCGTCATCCTGCAGGAGTTTGACTTGGAGTTCACTACCGCCAAGTCAACTAAATCACTGGTCTTCGCGGATTTGATATGTTCTCTCCCTACAGACTCTCTTCCTGAACACTCTGAAGATCATATACCGGACGAAACGTTGTTTCTTATCGATACTCGTGATCCTTGGTACGGGGACATCATAGTGTATCTTCAGACCACGACATTCCGGTCTGAGTTGGATAAAGCTGCACGCCGTCGGATTCGGCACCAGTCCCAACCCTACCGCATAGTGGGAGATACCCTATATCGTATTGGAGTAGATTCAGTGCTCCGACGATGCCTTACCTTGGACGAGGCTGAGAAAGTCTTGAATGACTGCCACAGTGGCGCCTGTGGTGGACACATGTCCGGATATGCCACTGCCCAAAAGATTCTGAGGGCAGGTTACTTCTGGCCGTCTATATTCAAGGATTGCATCACCGCAGTCCGAAAATGCCATCCGTGCCAGATTTTTCAGCGCAAGATGCGCGCGCCGCCGTTTCCTTTGCATCCCGTTATTACCGTCGGCCCTTTCGCGAAATGGGGCGTAGATTTTATGACGTGTAACCCTCACTCGGCCGGGGGGCATGCGTATATCATCGTCGCCGTCGACTACTTCACTAAGTGGACCGAGGCGATGCCTACACTTGCTGCTGACGGAAGAACGGCTGCTTCTTTTTTATTCAACCATGTTATTGCACGATTCGGGGTCCCTCAAGCTATCGTCACTGATCATGGTACTCATTTCCGTGATTACATGATGGCGGAACTGACAGCTGCGTTGGGCCTGCGTCACGACAGCTCAACGCCATACTACCCTCAAGCTAACGGTCAGGTTGAAGCGGTGAACAAGGTTTTGGTCACTATGCTTCAACAAACAGTTGGGATTCATAAATCCAGTTGGCATCTCCAACTGTTCTCAGCTCTCTGGGCGTACCGAACATCTGCTAAAAGTGCAACCGGATTCACACCATTCCAACTGGTGTACGGTCTGGAAGCTACTTTGCCGGTTGAATGCGAAATTCCTTCGCTTAAGTTAGCTGTGGAGCTCTTACCGGATACTTCTCCCGAGGAAGAGCGTCTTCTGTATCTTGAACGGTTGGATGAAACCCGTCGTCTAGCTGCTTTGATCATCGAAGCACAAAAGAAGAGGGTCAAATCTCATTTTGATCAATCTGTTTCTCCCCGTTCTTTCATTGAAGGAGACCTAGTCCTTTTGTATGATCAAGCACATGATAAGCTTGGTGCCGGTAAACTCCAGCCCATGTGGCACGGTCCCTATATAGTAAAACGTGTGTTGAAAAATGGGGCCTACGAACTTATAGACTACGAAGGAGTTCCATTGGCGCAGCCCAGAAATGGGTTGTACCTCAAAAAGTACTACGCCTGAAATGATTTCTTGGTGTGGTGTGTGTACATAGGTGTGTGATTGTCATTTGTGTGCATGGTGTGGTGTGCTTTGTAAACGTATTTCTGCTGATCGAGTCTTCCTGGTTGTGCAGATGTCTACTCATCCATTTGTTGGTTTCGCTGACGGTGCCTCCCGCAGTACCAGGAATCTGTCTTCTGCAGCCTGGGTAATCTACGATCCTGCTGGTGAGTTGATCGACCTGCAAGGTGTTTGTTTAGGACGTACCACGAACAATATCGTGGAATATAGCGCCGTGTTGGAATTATTGACCGAGGCAGTAAACCTTGGTATCCGTGAATTGCTCGTGTACCTAGATTCACAGCTTGTAGTGTTGCAGCTGAACGGGCACTATTCGGTAAGAAACCCGTCCATTTTACGATTGCATTTGCGTATTCGATTACTGGAAAGGAATTTTGAATACATTACATATCATCATATACCCAGACATTTGAATACATTGACAGATGCAGTAGCAAATTTGGTGTTAGATAGACATTTGCGCAATTTATAAATCATCATCACATGTAAAGAAGACTCATCCAGAAATAGATATGCATATATAGATATCGAAATGTTTACATAGAAGTGTGTCACATAAAACTCAAAAATATACATAAGTGTCTTAATACATCCGGAGACACTGAGTCTCTCAAAAAATAGGTGTGGCTAAATCCTAAAGACTAATCAGCATGGTGCTCATGATAGCACGTTACTGCACGCACTAGCCGCCTCAGGATTCGGTGGAGCCGATTTGGGACTCCCACCGTATGGCGCTGGTACTCCAGTGGTACATCTGACAGTCGGGCATAGTCTGGGATCCCATGAACGATCCCCTCAAGGTTATGAACCAGTGCCCCTCCTCCGGCACCTTCCCCCTGGATCTCAGGGGCGAGCTGTGTCCTCCGGAAGATAGGAGACATCCCGGCTGGTCTCTCAGGTCCTACATCTGCATGCATGTATATTTGTGTTAAGACAACTGTGTATTAATAAAAAAATCATATAAACATAAAATCAAAATATGAGGTCTTACCCAGCTCTTCGTCCCAGTGGTCTCCTTCTGGTAGCGGGAGATCCGGGTCCCCTGTAAAGTCAGTTCCCGCATAGGGCCAATCTTCCACAACGATCAGTTGGCGCCGTATCCATCTCAAGAACTCGGGCTTCCAGGACATCTGTTGCCCGCCTCCAGATCTGGGCATCAGTGCTGCCCAGCGAGCCATTCTCGGCTCTCGTGGTACTGGACTCGCCACAGGGGCCTCTTGGCCCTGGAAGGTTGGTATGCGTTCCACAATGAACGACACCAAGATGGAACCATACCCAAACTGCTTCAGTTTGCCCTTTTTGCACTTTGTGAGCTGCCTTTTCATGTTAATGGTGACAGCTGTTGCCCAGTCATACAGTCGGGGACCCATGCATTCTGAGGCCAGTAAGAGTTGAGCCTTTGAAGCCTCGTGCGGTGCCTGCGATCCAGCAGCCTGCGTAATGGTGTGGAGTACGACTCTCAGTGCTAGGTCGGGGATGGTCGAGATGTACACCTTCTTACTCCCTGTTCCTGTTTGTGCCCCACGGCACACCCGCGCCATTACTTCTTCCATCTTCTCCCCTGATGGTCTGCTCCCAGTCAGTACAGGGATTGGACCCCTGCGGGATAATCCGGTAGCAAAGTAAATGTCGGTGACCTCCAATTCCAACACCTGATCTCGTATTCTGAATACCTGGTCATTTTCATCCCAGAGGTTGATCAAATATTGGAGGAGCTCAGGCTGAGCTCGTAAGCATGGCGTGAGGAAGAATTTCTTTAAGCCACAATCCCTTAGAGCATTCATGCAATTCTCATTTTGCATGGCTTCTTCGTCCTCATCTCCGTGTTCCCGTTCCTTCCATTCAATCACCATTCTGACTGTTTATCTGCATTCACATGGTTCAAAGCCCTTAATTAGATCTTCTGTAAGCTCAAAAATTCAAAAAATTTGGCATAAATAGGTTTTTTTTTAGGCGGAAATTTGGGTTGCGCCGCTGGCGCGACTGTTTTGCTGACAGTCGCGCCACGTGGCGCGGGCCCTTTGATAAAAAGAGCTCAGTGGCGCGGGTCCGTGCCCGATACCCGCGCCACCTGGGCCGGCCCTAAAAATTCAAGAGTGCCCTTACAGAGCTGGTTTTTTAAGGGAAATCATTAAAAAATATATGGAAAGAAAGAGAAAAGGAGCGCCTCTTACCTGTCACAGACGAGACGCTGAATGGTTGCCTGGATCGGTCGCAATCGCCGTCAGAAGATTCTGCTCCAAATGGACCACTGCTACTCTCCACAAGGTAAATAGTAAAAAGTAATTTCATTTTTACCATTGGACATATTTATAACTTTTCGACGTTAAAATGAGTTTTTAAAGTTATTTCTTGTCAAATATTTGCATGTATTATGTCGAAAATGGATTTTACGCTTGTCGGGTATGTGCAGTGACAGGTTTTTGCGACTTAGAAGGTGGAAACGAGTTGTATTTTATACTTTTTCGGACTCGGTAAATACACGAAAAAGTCACTCTGGAGTCATCTTTCAGCTCTTTTCTGACTCTCTAAATATGAAAAGATCGTCAAGGCCCTTGTCGTTTCGATCTCGTTAAAATGGACACGAATCGACATTCACCCAGTATAAGTTTAACCCTTTTTCGGGCTGGGCTGGATCGATTACGAAAAAGGAATACCCTAGCCTATCGCGACTAGGAGGTTTTCCCGGATATTGTTTTCTACCTTTTCGGATCTGGGAAACTATTTACGAAAAGGGACCCGTGGAGTTTTCTTTTCAGCTGTCTTTTCAAACTCTCTAAACATGAAAAGACGCCGAGTTCTTCCTTTGTCAGACTCGTTAAACCCTGATGACATTGGATTCCGTCGCAATGACGTTCTCCGAGTTTCTCCTTCCTAGGACTCGTTAAATGCACTAGGATGGATTCGCCCGAAGGGCGGACTTATATTACAAGCATATGCTATCCCTTTCAAGCTTGTCATCAAAAATAATTGGGGTACTCGCCAGAAATGGTGGGGGAAAAATGGAACCATCGTCGTTGTCGTCGGCAGTATGTCGCTCTTGAACATGGCACTTGTCTGCATTCGTGTCGGGTTGGGGACATCTCATCTCGTTGCTTCACTTTGCTTCCATGGGTTTGGGTAATATCTTTTGACCTCTCATCTGTTCACTGCCTCGTCGCCATGACCTTTGATCTGTTGATGTCAAATACTGCCAAGTCCATTGTCGTGCCGTTTATATGTTCAAGAGAAGTTGACCTCTGCGAATATCAACCTTCCTCTGTTTCTCATATGATCCCGATTCACAACAAAACATTATGTTCCTCTGTCTCGTGTCGATGATGTGGGAATCATTATGGCCCACCTTCGATCAAGGTCACTTCCTGTCGACTTCAACTCATTATCCAGGAAGTTGGTCTAGAGACTCCCGATGGTACCTTGGAGCCTGCATGCCTTAATGGCAGGTTCGTCGCATTCGACGAGAGGTTTTCATTATTGGCCTCCGATCGGATGATTCTGCGGGTGTTCGACGTCAGCTCATTTATTCACACGCCGTAGATTGTACCTGTAGTACCTTGAGGACCATCGTCATTATTGGTGGTTTCTCTCGCGTCTGTTAACAGCTTTCATCATTGGCTGGTAATCAGACGATGTTCTTGCATGTTCGACATCAGCTCACACATTCGCATGCTAGAATTTGTACTTGTTTGGGTCGAGATGGAGCGCAAGACCCTGGATTGTGTCTGTTGTAATCCAGGCTGCGATTGTGGATTATTGTCATTATGTACATGACTCAATGATTGGATGGCTGTGACCATACCTGAGTCTATTTGTTTGATCTTAGTTGGATGGCCGCGCCCATACCCTAGATCCGGATTATAGCATACTCTGTTCGGATGGCTGCGTCCATACCACTTATACATCATGTACTTGAGATATCGGTTGTATCTTTCTGCGCAGGTTTTCCGACGGCGGGCCTTCAGTTGAACATGTTCTCGTAAAGCATTTCACCCCTCTCTCTCTCGGGCCTCATACTTTAGGGGGCATCTGTTACACAGTAATTTGTTACCGTCCCTACCATTCCCCGTCCCGCACAATGGAGGACCCATAATGACCCGTGAACACCGGCCATGCACCGAAACATCATCATTGCATCCCTCTCGAGTATGAGCTTCATTTCTCGAGACATCTCCTTGCAAAAATCCATGCAAAATGCCTCTCCTTGCATCGCGCGGCAGAGCGCCCGCACTCGCAAACACTAAAGGAAATCCTGTAAAGAGGTCGCGCCACTTGGCGCTCTGTCACAGAGCAGCAATCGCGCCACCCATTTTAGGGACTGTTTTTTAAATATGGATGGCGGAAGTTGAGTTCAAACAAACTCACAACCATTGCCTATCTTGAGTTGGGTGGTTTGGCTGCGGGAGTTCTATGGAAGGGAAGTAGTTTTGCCACCTTCTATGGAACCTTCCTTGTTGATAGGGCCAATCCCATAATAATAGGGATCCCAACTCCCTCCTTCCCCATCTATAAAAGCTTGCTCAGATCCATGGCAAGCTAGTCTTGAAGTGCCGAAGCTTTGCATCTCCCTATTCCCAAGTGCCTTTGTGCTGTAAAGAATCCCTTCTTTCCCTTAAGGCCCATTCAAGCGAGGAGACCATTGTTACGAGACTCTGGAGAGGTTTCCCTTTCCTTGGCGAGCTTTGCGAGACGTGGACAACCTGAGACCCGTTCGAAGGAAGCTGCGACGTCAGAACTTGGTTGTAACTTCTATTCGTTTATCACTTTAATAGATGACTATGATTATGGTTCCACTCCTTTTTCTATCATGTTAATGCGAGTAATATCTTTTCTGACCGATGTTTAGTTACGTATGCCGGTTCCTATGCATGTATCTGTTCGTTTCTTCTGTGTGCAGGTGTTCATCCACGGAGATCGTGGAAGGATTGTGATCTGCCAGGGCTGAAGGACGGGGACATCTTCTTCTTCAGATCTAGCGTTGGAATCCAGGTAGGCTCTTATCTCAAGTCTTTCATTTCGTAACTAGGAGCTTGCGTCATAGCATTGTTTGTTTGTTGCTAGACCCCTGCTGGGCTAGTAGGGATCGCCTCTGTCCGCAGAGGGGATTTACCTCCTCAACAGAGGTGCAGGGTTAGTCGGGGTATCCTTGTCTTTTGAGGCCCTCTTGCAAGCCTTTCCCTTCTTACTAGAAGCGATTGCAACAGGAGATGGTTCTTGTTGAGGTGGCTGAGGCACTGTAACAGCGGGAGAAGTCATAGGGACCGGTTGAACCGAGGTCAAAGAAAGATAAGGTTTGGGTTGACCAGACAGGGTAGTGGCTGGGGGATCAAGGTACCAGACGGGAATCCCCAAGGTTAGGTTTGGAAGAGAGAGGGAAGCCATAACAGGTACTATATAGACTCTGGGAGGGGGGGCTAGGAACAGTATTTGATCGGAGGGGTAATGGCCAGGTGGGATGGCTCCAAGGTGGTTAAGGCCAGGAGGAACCATTCCAGGAGGATAAAGAGGCTCATGAATACTAGTTGAAGGTGAAGGGTCGGGAGGAGAAGGTCTAGAAGGCTGAATCGAAGGGTTAGGAGTAGGCTGCGGAGGGTGAGGAGGCTACTGACTAGTCGAAGCGGGCCGCTTGAGGGTAGCCCGAGACGATTACATCATGAAAACATTCAATGAGCTGGGATCAGAGACAAGAGGAGGAAGAGTAGGGAATGTACCAAGAAAATAGGAGTATTTGTAGACTCTGGGTGAGAAACTGGTCAAAGGATCGATGATTTGCTTATTGGCCACCAAAGAGATGATGGACTTAGGGGAGGTCTGAGACATCGGTTCATAATATGTAAACTGGTCAATGGTGACTATCTTTCCATCATGAGGGAAGGACATATTGCAATGGACAACATAGGGACAACAAACATCGCATAGGTGTATCTATGATCTAATAGAATGTTGTAATATAAGCGGGCATCCATGACTTCTACGTCAACGCAAAAGGTCTTGCCTGCAAGAGTAATAGGACAATTGCGGAATAGGCCAATGGGCTAGGAGGCATGGCCATCCCACGCTTGGAGACTGATCGTGGAAGGAGCCAACTCAGGTGATCCGAGTTGCTTCCAAATCGAAGCGGATATCACACAGGTGGATGCCCCCTCATCAATGATACACCGGAAAATGTTGGCATTCCAGATTTTGACTGGGATTTGGTAGGTGACAGAAGCAAGAAGAGGAGGATTTTCTGACTGGTCAACATCGAAGACGATCAAACGATCATCGGCAGGATCTACAATGCCCATGGCAGATAATAGAGCTTTTCGTTGTGAAGGGCACGACTGGAGGAGTTCCAGCGTTGAGATGGCAGTAGGAGATTGCGCCAAATCATCTACTATACTATAAAAATAGGCAGCTTTGCTAGAAGTAGCATTTTGGCGTGGTTGTCCCTTAGGTATCTTGGTATGAACCTCTGCCTTAGGCTTATGGATTTGCAAGGGAGCATTAGGTGTCAAAAGAGGCTCTGTAGGACCTGAAGAAGGTGGCTCGGGGACAAACGTAGCAGGAGGCTTGTTGTACTGACGAGACCAAGTCTGAAGGTTGAGGTCAACGATAACAGGTTGGTTAGAGTTCATCATGAGGATCCAGTAATCAGAGGTACCAGGTGGAGGAGATTGAGTGGCCACCTTACCTTCAGGTGGTTGGGTAGCCACAAATCCTTGCTGAGGGAAAGGATTAGTAAACACATCCGGTTGAGTAGGTGTCGGACTAGGAGGGACGGAAGGGGAGGCTTGTTGTCCTCGCAATACTCCTTGAGACTCCACATCTACTTCATATATGGTAAAAGAGGACAATCGTGCATGTAATGACAATAAACACCACAACAAGAACAAGGCTTATTCATGCGAACAGGCCTATCCTGCTTGGGCTGAGTGCCCTATTGCTGGTTAGTGGTGTTAGGGGCATTATTTTGTAGATTAGGTCCAGGATTAATGGGAGAAGATTGATTTTGAGTGCCTTTCCTCTTCTTTTTGGAAGGAGGAGGATTATTCATGCCCTGCTGTGCATACACCTGCCCCTAAGGGGGCGATGGTTGCTGTTGTTGGGGTTGAGAAGGCAAGGGAGGCGGAGGTGCTAATGCTGGAGGAGCTAGAGCACCAGGCTACAGATATGGATAATAATGAGGTTGGGTAACAGTGTGGTAAACAAGAGGTTGGGCAAAAGGAGGAGGCATGTCGTATCCTGGATACATGCTACCGGGAGGGGGAAAGGTGCTGGCCCCTCCTTGACGAAAACCATAGCCCATAGGAGGTTGAGCATATGGATGAGAGAGAGCT
The DNA here is from genome assembly GCA_034641835.2 of Pinus albicaulis. Lineage (NCBI taxonomy): Eukaryota > Viridiplantae > Streptophyta > Pinopsida > Pinales > Pinaceae > Pinus > Pinus albicaulis. Next base: position 259,412,513 of record CM076570.1, read on the forward strand.
CCAACGATACCATCGGCGACATGAGATGCCCCCAGTGCATTGGCACCACTGGATTTTGGAAGATCAGGTAGAACATTATAAACATAACCTGACTGAGCATAGATCAGGTCATATTTTAAGGCAATTTGGAGAGCGACTTCTTTGGTTTAAGGAAAATGTGATGCAACATCCTTGCCAATAGCAGGAAAGATAGATCTAAGGAACCAATCCATGTATACACGGTCTTCGAAGGTAGGGGCTCGACATAGGCTCTTTCTTCTCCACCATTCCTGGACATGATCGGATAGGTGGGTCACAGACGATTGACAGAGAGAAGTCAAAAGTTCGGTACCAGTGTCATAATGAAGGGGAAGCTAGAAGTAAGACAGAAAATCCCGGGCAAGAGTCGCAAAAGTGGTATGAGAGGAAGGGGCCTGATTATCATACCACTTAGAAGCTTCACCAGTAAGTTTACGTTGGAACAACCGAAGACAAACAGAGTCATCGGTAATGGATTTAGATGAACACCACATGTGGAAAGATCGAACATGATTTGTAGAATCTTCACCAGCAAGACCTTCAAACTTAGGGATGTCGGAAGGGAGCTTGGTTGGCATAGCATGCCAACCAACATTATGGTGTATAGGGTCATTTATCAACTGGTCAAAATCGGGAAGACTGAGTCCTGCCATATAGGGGAGCAAGGGAGCAGCCGGGATAGTTCCTGTTGTTGTCCCACTAGTAGTATTCCCAGCATTAGGGCCAAGGTTACCACCAACATTAGGTCCTGAACCAAACATAGTGAAGGTGAAAGGGGGAGAACCAGGGGCGGAACGAGAAGGAGAACCCAATGAACCAGAAGAAGAGTCGGAGTGCGGACTCGGTGGAGGACTAACTCGATTCCTACGTAGATGAGTAAGTCTTCCTACCAGAAACTGAGGATGAAGGCCAAGAATTCTCTGGGATAAACGCCTTGGTGGCGCAATGATGATGACACAAACACAACACAAAGGAAAAAGAGACCAACAAGGGCAAGGAGGTGTAGGATCAACTGATTATAATGTTGGAACAAGGGCAGAGAGTTGCAGGATCAATCGATTTCAATGTTTTAGAGTCTTTGCTTGGCGGTGTTAACCAAGCCCTTTTTCACTTAAGGTGTGTGTGTAAAGTGTGTAAATTTTAATTTTAAACCCAGACGTTTGTAGAGAAAAAAGAAAAAGTGTGCTGTAGAGCTGTAAATAAACTTGCAGATAACAATATATGAAACTGAAATAACAAAAAATAAACATTTAATTATGCAACAATCTAAACCCAAGGAGGCGGCCTCTCAACAACTATCCTGTAGGTGGGTAAAAAAATAGTCAAAACACACTGAAATAGCCAATAGATCTAAGGTTGGGAGGGACAGGGATTTAAAGGTCAGATCTGCTGGAAATTGGTGCAGAAAAATAGCAAAAAATCAGAGGATAAATTGCTATAAATGAGGTGGTGAAAGGTTATGTCCTGGAGGGAAGCAGAGGTGACCCTAGAGGAAAACCCAAACAAAACTAAATGAGGTGTTGTGGATGGATAAATAGCCAATCTAAAGTGGATCTGAAGGTAAGGTATCAGATCTGAAAAAATGGCTGAAGACTCTGAAATTTCAGACAACCTGCAACAACTAAAACTCTTCCACAAAAAGTGGAGGGTACTGAAGCCCTAGGGGGCTAGGTTCCCACTTAGTTGAGAAAAATAGAACAAGTACAGGTCCAAAACGGGCAGAGATGGAGGTTAGACAACCCTGAATAGAGGCTCAGACAAACCCAAAAAACTTTCAGAAAAACTCCCCCCAAAAAGTGAGGTCGCAGTTTCTGACCTATTTCTTGCTGAGGTCGCAATTTTTGGGAAAATTCCCATTTCCTGAAGCTCTAGGTCGCGGGTTTAGGGCCAAAAAGTGTGACCTGCACTTCCGGCACTCTCAACGGCAGATTTTAGAAAAATGTGTCGTATCAGTTGTGGCTGATGCCTGTCACCTACGCAATAGGTCCGAAAACACACGAAAGTTGGAATTTTTAATGTTTTCGGGTTTTATATGTTAAAAACAACGTCAAGAAAAGCAAAAACAAGAGGCTGAAGAGAAATCCTAGGGTTTGAAGCAGTTGGATATGCAGGGATCTGAAAAATGACAGTTGTCGTAATCGTGAACTTGTGTGGAGTCGCCAGTTGTTAGTATGAATCTTAATTGCAAGTGTACAAAAAAATACCACTTTAGTTGTGCATAACAAACAACCCTAACATCAAATATGGCTGTCAATATCCTCAGATCTATAATTATGTGATCAATATAAATGCTGCAAAAATCTAGATCTATGCATCAAAATACATTAAGCAGTAATAAAAACAAGATTTACTCCATGCATCCAATAGACAAGACAAGAATATGTTGAATGAATTTTGTATTAAGGGCACCTGATAAGAAAACATAGAAGGATGTTACTAGTTCTCCTCAATGGGACGGGTTCTTGTAAGTCCTCAGCACTTCAGATCTAAAATCTCTCTCTCTTGATGGTGTAGAAAACCCAGAAAAAAATGGTAGCAAAATATGACTATGATGGTGGATCAAAGTCAGACCAAAAGTATAGATCCAGAGTGATCTTTAGGCAACAAAAGGTAGTGAATGAATGGAAAAACTCTTCTATTTATAATAAAATATTGAGTTAGTCTAGATATTGGTGCATAATTAAAATATTATTAACCAAATCAAAATCCAACTTTTATGGAATATTTTATTATATTTGTTGGAGGGAAAAGAAATTTGACTTGGGTCAAATCCCTTTATTTGTAAATAATAAATAAATAAATGATTTATTTATCATTTTAAGGATGTGGTTGAGTAATAATCAAATAAATAATGATTTATTTAATTATTTAAGGGTGATTTATTCATATTTAACAAAGAATATTATTTAAAAAAGGTTTAAATAATTATTCTTAGAAAATAATAAGATAAATAATGATTTATCTAATTAATTTCCTTGTTTTGGGTTAAATATAACTAGGAATATTAATTAAACTGTTGTTTAACTAATTATTCCTTGAGGAAAATCAAACAAATATAGATTTATTTAATATTTCCTCATGGGGTTTCCTGTTTAGACCATAAACAACTTAATAAAGGTGGTTTACTAAGTTATTTTCATAGTGAAAGCAATTTTACTTAGAGTAAAACTGGTCTTACATGGTGTACTTGGGTCCATCTAATAATAATAGGTTATATGACCAAAAAATGGTGTAACAACAACAAAAGAGGAAAATAAGAATCTCATATCACCGAAGAAGTATAGGAATCTCAAAAGAGGAAATCCAAGAAAGAGAAAGTAAGATATATTTATTACTGAGATAGTCTTCCTCACCTAAAGTTCTTTTCAAATTCCTAAGTTTTCTATTGTAAGATATGGATATCACGATTCACTAAATAGGATGCATCAAGGCATCATAAAAGCATTAAAATAAATATCTTGGGACATCATCATAGAGAAGCATGAAAGACAGTTAGGATATAGCTCTTAGGTATCACATTAGTGGAAAATTCATCTTGTACAAGGTTCATCATACATCCATTAAAAGGAAACATTTGCTGCTAGGGATACTTTAGATCCTCAATATTTTATAACGAAATCTTCATGGAAGGTTCACCGTTCTAGAGAGGAAGCAAAGTGTTTCATCAGGAATTACAATTTGTGGAATTCATGGAATAATGGTATGATGAAATAAGAGATGAAGTAGATCAAGGGAATGAATCTCTTTTCAATCAACGAATATTTTGAAGGAAGCCTATATTACCTAAAGGAAAATGAGGTATGTATGCTTGTATTCAATATTATTGAGTCATGCCATATGGCTGTAGGTAATATAGATCAATGCGCTATCTTGAGAGCATGATAAAAAAGAAAAGGATCTCCTCCTCTGAAAGGATGCAAGAAGGTATGGGTCACACTAGATGAGATCAACATAAAATTTCCTCATATGGAATATGAGGTGGTTGACATTAAATGGAGGAACTATGATTGGAAGTTCCTGGGAATGAAATGTGTGAATAAAGGAAGGAAGAGATAATGGAATATGCAACCATGGAAAAGGACAATTAATATCCAAGAACTGAAAATTTTGACTATGATATATGTCGGAAAGATATCAAGACTCTGATGGAAGTTTGAAAAATATGGATACCCTTGAAAACACACACACATATATCTTTGGGAGATGTTTCAACATGTATGTAGGATGTTGATGCCAACAGGAAGATGTCATGATGAAATACCATCACAAAGGTAATTTTAATTAAAGCGTTCATTTATTATTTTTGAACAAATATGTGGATGGTCTCATGCAAGACTTCCAAGGGAATAAATTTGCATGTCTTCCAAGGGGACCATGTAGTAGGATGAAATATCCTTCCAAAAACATGGAATGAATAAGGAAACATGGCATGAAGGAAGGTTAGATATGGAATGATGGATCACTTTTCGATGAAAGGAATGATGAAATAACTGACTCATGGATGAAAGTGATGGATGGTTTGTATGAAGAAAAAGATGAAGACTCCATGATGAATAATAAATTCATGACATAGAGAGAAGGATTTCTTCAAGGAGATGGTTGTCCCATCATCTCCATGTGAGGAGATGTTGAAGGTCCCTAATTAAGAGGTTCCTGTAAACAAGTTTATTACTTGGTAGAAACTTGGAATAAAAATTCCTAAGACAAGAGGGAGCTTAGGTACATTCCTTTCATAGGAATGAGTATATTCCTTTAGTGTAATATATATTTCCTCCCTAATTAAGAGGGAGATATAGACACGCCATTCTTGTCTTCACTTCAGAAGATAGAATGGAGTATTGGCTAAAAATATGGCATCTGATGCTCTTTCAGAATGAGTTAGGGCATCCAAGATAAGAGTAGTCATAGAGGACTGATATTCTTTGAGGACTGGGAATCCAAGATAAGAATAGTCCTGGTGGAACATACCCTGAGAACCCGGGTGGGGTATGTTCTAGGAGAGACAATGATGAGGGTGTCTATAAATCATTGGTCTTACCATCATTGTTATTGGATCTTGTGGAGACATAGAATTGTTGGTCAAGGCCTTAATATGTGAAAAAATTGGTTGATATGATGTTATACAGATGGGTTACCAATCAGATTCTTTTTATGAGAAATTATTCAGATTGAGAATCACCAAGTACCATTATGAATACCTCCCTAGTTAAGAGGGAGTTTTGAAAAGTGTAACTTTGGTCTTCATAATGACATGTAATTGTGATTTTTACGTAAATGATGTAAAGATTATTGTAATTCTTTCCTCATGGGTTTCATGAGAAAGGAATTTTATTTTTAGATGGCTCCCATTGTGAGCCTTTAAGATTTTTCATATAGTCATAAAATTCAAGGAGAGTAAATGTCATGTATGAATAACCCTTCTTGGGCATGTTAAAAATGTATATAAGTCAATAGGATAGTCAAGTAGCCCTCCAAGACAAGAAAAAGTTATCCTTCTTCAATTTGGCTTCAAGATGAAATGTAGAATTCATGTCGGCTCACCTAAATTGAAGACACAACTCTTCATATGGTCATGTTGGATAATATACATGGAAAAAATACTATAAATAGGCAACTCAGCCTATTCCACAATCAAAAAGTTTGATCACCTCTAAAATTAAGATGGGAGATTATAGTGACCAGTTCAGATGTCATTTCAGGAAATAAGCTTGGATAAATGTACAAATAATCTCGGTCTAATTGAAGAGATCACAATGTGGATTGCAGATATCACAGTGTGGATTACAGAGATCACAGTGCAGTCTAATTGTAGAGATCATAGTGAAAATGTTAGATACAGTTTCAGTCACATGTCACATATGGTTCAATGCTATTTCAGATGACAAGGTTCGATATAATCACAAAAATAAGGTCTCTCTATTTTGGTGTCATTAAAGTTAAGTAAAGACACAATTTCAGTGCTATCTCTACTTCAGTAACACCACAAGAAGAAGCTCAGATAGCAGATGATCTCGGTACTACCACAAAGAGAGGGTCACATGTTCATAATGCAAATAGGTGTCATGAAATTCATGAGGCTGCAGGGATACTATAGTGAGAGGATATCGGTTTCACGAAAAAAGTTAGATAATGATCTCGGTGCAAAACACGGTGACATGGATCCTAGTATGATAACATATTGAAATGAAGACCAAACATGGATGACTTGATGGAAGAATCTTTGAAGGAAGAATATTGACTATCAAGAGAACTTCTGTCTTGTTCTTGGAGTGGAAAATAGGTCAAGGGTCATGGTCTTGGTATTTGTCAATTGGAAACTCTATAAGAATAATTTCTGTGGGTTTTCCCCTCAAAGGGTGAGAGGTTTTGGCCCTTGCTGATAGCCTACATTCTGCGTCTCTTTTCTATTTATGTTCATGCATTGGTAGTTGTTTGATGATGAAGAACACTAATAACCTAATTAAAAGAAGATTTTTAATCTAATAAATATCTAATTACTGTATTAATATTTATTTACATTTTTTAAATAAATGTTAATACGTAAATAATTAGTTTATTTTTATAAATTATTGGTATTAAAATAATTCATAAATTAATATTATTTTTTAGATTAAATAATAAACATAATTAATAAAATAAAAATAAAAATTATTTAACATTTTTAAAACATTTTTAAATAAATTGTTAATACTTATTAGTAAGTAATTAGTTTATATTTATAAATTATTGATATTAAAATAAAAACTAAATTAATTCATATTATTAAATTATTAAAATTGGAAATAAAATATTAAAATTGGTAATAAAATTGGGTAATAAAAATTATTGGTTTTTTAATTAAATTAAAAAATAAAATTTATAATTAAAATTAAAAAAAATAATAATAATAATAATTAATTTCTCTGGTCGGCTCCTGTCATACCCTTCTTCACTATTAATGAATTAAACCCTTCTTCAAATTCTTCATTCCATTGTCCTGAAGATGGATCCCCATTGGGATTCCAAACATCAACATATGTTTTATTAAGTTACTAGGCTCATTTTTTTACCTTAATCGTTAACTTGCTAGGTTACTCCAATGATTTTATATTTTTTTACAATATATTTACAAGTTCTTAAAGTAAATTTCATATGAAAAGAATTTAGTGGTTGTTATGGATGTACCAAATCATATTGTACTTAATAAATTTAAAATTATATCAAACATAATAAGTCTTAGATCAAATTTTCTAACAAAATGTTGGTGTCATGTTAACTCAATAACGTCTTGATCACATCCTATAATGAAAGGTTATTTATATGTGGGGTTAATATAACCAATAATCTCTTGATCATCTTGAAAAAATTTATAAACCTCCCTTAAACTATGTTCAATGACAAATTCATCACTCAAGTTTTATAAAGGAAAAACCTTTGGAATCCTTCAATGTGCAAATCTACCTTCAAGACTTCACTTTAATCTTCTTAAATTCAATCTTGTTAGGCTAAATAAATTCATTGTTGAGGGGAAATAAATTAAGTGGTGGGGAGGTAGGTTTTTCACTCTAACCACCCAAGTTCAAATCCCTAACAAATCTTGGATTATTGTGATAATGCTAAAAGGGTAGGTGCCTCCCAAGAATAAGGATCCAAAAATTCAATTTTGTCTCCAAATATCTCAATCTTTCCTAAATCATAAAGTATTGATATACCTAATTTTCAAGTTATTGGATGTAATTTATTTGAGCTCATTTAAATAAGACCTTTTAAGACTCTTTTTTTCACCTAAACAAAAGTTGGGTTGGTCGTCAAATTCATCTCCAAGGTCTAGGGACCACTCCTGATAATTAGAGAAGAAAAAAATAAATGCCATAAATTGAAGAAAAACCCTGAAACACCTCAAATACTTATTTTCAATTATATTACTGAACTTTAAGTCTCCATACATCATGAAACACTCTTAATAACCCTCGCCTATATATACACTATCAAGCCAATGGGAACTTGTGAGAGATTATGTTACTTACAAGGAGATGTAAGTTCGAGATCACCATTGAGTGGTGGAAGTTTGGTGGAAAATATACTTAAAATCAAGTTGAATTCAATTTCAATAAATATGATTCCATGTTATCCATATAAAAGTCTTCTGAAAGTAATGAAGGAGAAGTGAGGATTCCATATACTAAAAAACATTAGCTCGCCCAAGCATACAAACTGAGAGTAACCACCCAAACGATACTAAGGGCTTTAGGCTTTACCCCACTCAACCACTAATACACCTACACACCTTCACTTTTAACTGATTAGTTCACTATATTATCACTATCTCCATTCATTGGCTTGCAAAGGTCATTAAATCCTCTGAGTTGCAACATTTGAATCCTTCCAACTTCCATTGACATGTCGATCTGGGAAGTCCAAATTCAAAACACAGACTGCAAAAGGTGAGCATTATGTTTTCATTATAATATGGAATATTAGAATACAATTTTTTGATACACCTAATGCGTATATGCAACAACATAGTTTTCACAATTTTTTCTTCATAGCTATATATCCATCTGAACTGTTTCATGTTAGTCTGATATAGATTGATCTTGGGATTGAATTTTTTCCTTATTTTTACATTGGAGAAACTTGATCATTTGAAACGTTGAACAAAATTACAGAGGAAAAAACCCTAAAAGGAACTTTGGGGTCTAAGTGCTTCATTTCCTCTGTCATGTGCCCAATTTAGCCCAATTTTACACAGCCTGGAGCAAATACATTCCCCTAGGATGGAAAAACATTTCAAGCAATAGAGAGAAACAAGGAAAGGGATCTAATTATTTCCAAAATGAGGTATTTCATACTCATTGTATATATTTGCACATTTTTTGATTGCTTGTTTGAATTGTAATTTTAAGTTTTTAATTTCAAATTATAAAAGAAGAATTTTTTTATATATAAAGGGTTTTTTTTCCTAAATTAAAATAAAAAAATTTATTGTACATATATAGGGACATGAAATTGACAGATTGAAACAGGTAACAAATTCTATATTTGGGGTAGAAGTAGTGAAAAAGCTAGATATGGACTTCTCCACACTTCCCAAATCTGTGGAAGAATGATCTACTAAAGGCATTGAAATTCTCCAACAAAAGAAACCATGTCAAAGGGAATCGATTGATTTTCCATCAAATTTTGGATAGAGAAAAAGATATAAGAAAAAATCAATCACAATAATATCTAAGAATTTGGAACAGGGAACAAAGATTTCAAATGTCCCAACCACTCCTGGGACACAAATTTCTTCCATACACTAGTACATGTTATGCATCTTGCATTGGTACATATGAAACTAAGGTAGAATATGATGTTGTCTCTAGGCATATCAAAATGACAGATGTCGGGAAAGTGTTCAATCATAGGTTGAAGGAATCATGCCTTCAACACTTCAAAGAGCATCTACATATTATGTTATCGAAGATACCCATGCACCTTCAAAAGGAAATCATCCATGACACGGAGACTGAATTTGGGACAAGTTGGTCAGTAAAGAAAGTAAAAAAAACAAATGACTCAAACTGAAAAAATTATGTTGCGATAAAATAAAAAGGGTAAAACAAATTTCTCCTAAGCTAAGGACCAAATTGAGGCCAATTGATGTAAGCGTGAAAGTATGGAAATAGCTTCTGAAAGCATATGATAGAGAAGATGCACAAAAGAAGTTTGATGACGAGAGCACACAGGTATTTAAGTTTGGTCATAAGATTATTTCAAATTCATTAAACGATTTTTATATTTTACTAGTGTATAGTTAAATTTAATTAGTGTATGTTTCAGGACAAGGCCTCAAAGGCCAATCTTTCCAAATTTCGTGCCACACATCACATTAGCCAAACGGGTTTGGAAGCCTTAATATTAAAATTTGTTAGTCTATTTAATATCTGAAGTTATATATTTTTAATTTTGATCAAAAAAGTAAATGATTGGATATTAATTACTTTAACTAGTCCATCTACCATGTTTTTAGAGGATACACAATATGGCCATTATCGATCACAATTGGAATTTTATATGATACAACACAAAAAGTGGCCCGATTTTGTTATCTAGATTGAGAATAAGGTATCATTAGTCGACTTTCAATAAATTAGTTGGACATTGTTATGTTAATATGTCAATTTTAATTTATTGTGTTGACTTGAATATTTATGTGTAGCTTGAGTTATTTTGTGCTCCCATCAGTCATAGCACCCTTATAAATCACCAATATTTCATTATGATCAAGTCCTTATAAATCAATATCCAGTCATGGCTTTATCAAGTCCTTTGCCAAAAAAAAAAGGCCAAAGGAGAGATGCAAGTCCATGTAATAGATAACTCGTAGATAAAAAACCAAATGTATGGTGTAGCTTGGCAAAGCATATCGAGTACCTCTAGAGTGAAATTCAAGAGTATAGTGAGCCACCAATGACAAGACACTAGTATAAGGAGCCTCGAAGAATAAGACACAAGTCATAACGAGCTTCCAAGGACAAGACACAAGCCATAGTGAACCTCTAAGGACAAGAAATAATTTATAGCGAACCTCAAAGTACAAGCCACGTGTCACAGCAAGTCTCTAATGAGCATGAAAAAGACATGAAAAACCCTATAAGGAGCAATAACAACTGTAGCAAAATTCCCTATAAAATTGCAAAGAAAAACTAAGTGTGCAAGAGAGAGATAGGTAACAATCACTAAAGGAGATTATACATACATACATACATACATATATATATATATATATGTCCAACATCACTCTTAGATGACTTTACATTATGGTCGACTTGCACTTCACATAACCAACATCTAGCTTGGGATTTTCTTAATAACTTTATAAATTTTACTTCTTACATCATTGCAAAGATTTTCCTCATGAATTTGAGGATTAATTTTATGAGGGGATATGCCAATTTTTATATTTTTTAGTTTGAATTTATTTGAATCTCCATGTAATTTGATCATTCCTTAAATGAATAGCTATATTGTCTTAACTCACCTCTAGTCTTCAACCAATCAGGGAACTCAAGTGCCTCAAGTTGATTTGGTTATTCATGCAAGAAATGGCTTAGATAATTGAACTATATAAGTGGTTAGGGAGAACTCTTACGTCAGAAAGCTCACTACAATGCTTAAATCTCAATATAGGAAGAATATGGAATTTTTTTTGTTTACTCCCGACAATCCCATCACCTTGATTTTTTTGAAGGAGATGGTTTGAACCTACCAAAAAAGTACCCTTTGAGGTGGTATAGGGAGGTTTCGATAACAAACTCATGTTTGTAGTTTTGAGGAGCCTTTGAATCCCAAATGAGACCTAGAGAAAATATATAACTTTTAGTATATAGGATGGTTTTGAGCAAGCCTTTAAAATCTTGTTGACCTTGGCTCTTTTGAGGTGTTAGCTAGGATAAATGATACTTGTATAGCCAATGTGGATTCCATCATTACACTTACTCAATGAAGATAGCTCCATTTAATTTCAAGGGATTCATAGCCACTTATGGAAATCATAGGTTTTGTAAGAGGAAGACTATGCTCTAGAATCTTGATATTTTTTACTTAAAGAAATAAAAATTACTGGAATTTTTTCAAGAGTACTATGAACTACATATGGCCAAAGGCATTAATTTTGACCATTTCTAAAGAATATGGTAGTACAAGAGTTGTGACATTGATGTTTCCTTATTTAGTTTCTACCATAGTGGATTAGGGAAGTGTTGACGGTGTTGGAAATCCATCAACCAAGGGGGTCTCCCTGATGTGAAGTCCCAATTAGACCTCACAGAATAGGAGCCCCATCCAGATTATTGGGTTAGTTTCCATATATTCTTATATATTTTCCTTGGCTTTATCTGTTAGCAAGAGATATAAGTGTCAATATTCCATTTTGGAAAGCAATTAAGTGTTCCTCGTGAATGCTCGGTTGCAAATGTATAAAGGTTCTTCTACTGCAGAGGAAGGAGAACTGAGAATCTTAAGAGATAGGTAATAGTACCACCCTAGTAGAGGCACATACAAGCAAAAATAGAATCACCTAACATCAAGAAGAATATTCCAAACATATGCGGCGATTGTTACAACTGTTACAACACATTTTCGATAAGATAAGCACTAAAATAATCGAAATAGTTCAACTACTTTAGTACAGGTGAAAGAAAACATGAATCATAAACATTAACATAACAATCTGAAAAATATTAACAATCCATGCATGAAAACATGATGGCCATCAGGCCTCAAGTATTAAGTAAATGTCCTAAGATACATGAATACAACAAACACCACTAGCTCCAATAGTGGAGCACTGGAGCCACGACTTGCTCCCTAAAGGTACTAACTCTATCTCTTTGATTCCTGATCGAAGAAGCCAAGGTGAAATTTTCTTTTCATGAACTATGAGGGTGTACTGATAAAGTACAAACTCTATCTCTTTGATTCTTGATGGGAGAAGCCATGGTGAAAATTCCTTTGCATGAACGATGAGGGTGTATATATAAAAAACGGGGTGATCCTCCACCTCCCTTATGACTCTTGGACTACCCTCATGATTGTTACACTTCTCATGATTTTTCAAATTCCTACATGACTCTTCACATTACATATATGACTCTTGGACTTCCACTTCACATTATATCTCCAATATAGAATTACATAATCCACAAATGATGTGGCACATAATGGCTCATGACATGACATTGATGACATGGACTACATGATGACATGGAAATTTCAAGTCAAATTTTTTTGTTGCTTTATTTTTTTCTTATTGACAATATGGTGCATGTTCTTCTTCTTCATCCTCCTTATGAATGTGAAGATAAGGATTATTCAATGTGGTCTCAATCTTCCATTTTTTGTTAAAATCTAGTGGTCCTTCCTCTTCTTTCCTGATGATCATATTATCTCCTCAGCTCCTTAGGTTTTTTATAGCATGTAATCCTTCTCCATCTCCTTATTCATCATCTTGCAATAGCATGATAGATTACCTACATCTGCAATCCCACTCATGACAAGACATCAATAGTCCAATAAACCCATAGTCTAGGATGTTTCATGATGTTGCATTGACTTAGATAGAACTGGATGGAAGACTTAGGGAGAGGTTCAGTGACTATGTAATTGCGCAACTCAAGTATTCAAGGGTCAAGCTTGAGCCTTGAGATTGCATAATGCACATTTTAGACTTGGACTGAGAAAAAATGTTGTGCATTTGGGGAGCTCAGGGAGCTAGGTTGAGGGATTGAGAATTGATTTTTCTCACTGTGCAGTTTTGGAAGGAAAAGGAAGCTCGATGATTGTGTAATTGTGTAGTTCAATAGCTCAAGGTTGAGCATTGAGCCTTGATACTGTGAAATACGCAGTATTTACTGGGCAACAGAGAGATTTTTCATACTTTTTGAGGTCAGAGGTTGAGCTTGAGAAATGTGATTGCACAGTGCATAGTTTAGAAGGAAGGAACTGCATATTGCATAGTGACAAGAGGCAGGGTTGCAGCTAGAGAGTTGAGACTTCAAAATGTGCAGTTTAGGAGGGTTGGATAAGGCTAGGTTGTCTGGTCCGAATTTTTTCCAAATTTGGTTAATTGTGGGATCGATGAAATTGATGTGAATAGTGACAAGACTTGATTGTGATCACACACTTAGAAAATTTGATGACACAACATATATCAGCCATAATACATGAGAAACATACTTCCCTCAGTTCGAAAAATTTGTGACAATTTACAACAAGTGCGACATCAAAGATGCACTTTGAAACGATAGTGACGACACTTGTGTGATAGTGATTGAAACTTTGGGAATGAGTGTGATACATGTTTACATGGTAAGTACAACTCATTAACACAAATATCACCCCTTGAGGAACACCAAAACTAGCTTCTATTAATTGTCATGCCAAAAGATGACATTTACTATATGAAGAGAAAAGGGGGAAAGACACTTGCAATCAAGAAGGAAACAAATCAAGAAGATAATACAGAAGGAGGCTAAAACAAAACATGATACAAAACCAAAACAAAAAATCACAAAACAAACTAAATAAAATGAATGTAGGATGAATGTGCAGGTAAATAAAATGCAACTAGAACTACTCCTACTCTAACTAGCTAGAAGGACAGGGTCACATGTAATGAAATTTCCAATGAAACCACCGCAGTTTCTTCTAACATGCATTCAAAAAGATATAATAAATTAAAACATATATAAAATATTGTGCCATAGAAAATATAAGATCTTGAATAACTTGCACAACAAATAGAAGGTCTTACATGTCAATAGAGATATATTCCATAGACACTACTTCTATCCAGTTCACATTCTTAACTTTTTGATGCCAATTATAAGAAGACAAAAAAATAAATCTTCTTTTGAATGCACCTTCATCTTGTCATCCTTCTTAACAAGCATGATAAAATACCAAAACTTTTTATTAGTGAAAGTTCTTGCAAAGAAATATGCTTCCAGTAAATTATAGATTGGATCGTGAAATTCGAAACCATCCTCTTGAAAACCCCAAAATCCTTGAAAAGATGAATTTCTAATTAAAAGCACAAGGTTTGAGTGATAATCTTGTGAGAGAAATTGATCTCATCATATTCAGCCATCTTTTCAAGACGATGAGGACCTGACATGACCATCAGTCAAGGTGTAAGTGCCTCAACCGTTTGACAAGTACTCAGAGGATGATATGTTAAACCATGAAGATAAAAGGATGAAAAAAATTGTCATTGGATATATTGGTGGGAAAGTGATAAAAAAAATGAAATTTAATATTATGATCAGATAGACTGTTTATGGCATGATATTCCTAGTAAAAAGATGGATCAATTTGAAGGTCTTTACGAATTCCTTGAAAAAATGCATCATCTTCCTCGCATGATAGATATGAAAACTCATTCCCTTGTAACCAATAACATACTCCACTAGCATCAGAATCATCGAAATAAGTGAAAATAAATTCCAGTACAACAAAAACATGAAACTAGTCAGGATACAAGAAGTGAAGAAGAATTTGGTTTGTTGGATAACACGTGCATTCATTATCACTCAAGATGATTTTAGGTGCGATGAAGGGACATATTTGCATATTAAATTCGCAAGAAAACCTAGGAGTTGCCTATTAAGAAATGAATTTGATAGGCATGATTCCTTTGGCCAAAGCTAGTTTTTAAAATAATCAACTTTGCAATTCCATGACTCTATGAGGGAAACACATTCCACACCCTAGCTAAGTGAAAGATCCTTGCATGGAGATGAATCATGTGATATAGAATCTTGAATCTGATCAGAAATTGAATCTCGAAAGTTCAAAAAATTACATCCGAAATAAAAAAACATTTTCCAGAAAGAAATTTACATCAAGTAAAACCATGCAAAGAGAATGATTGTACGATAAAAAAATGGATTTTAATAAGTTCAGGGGGCTTACCAAAGTCGCATGATCCTGACATACCCATTAACAGAAGTTGAAGTTCCTTGACTTCTTGGTAGGTGCCTAACAAGTCGTGGCCTCTGGAATAGAGAATCAACATAAAATAAAAGAGGGAAACGAATGCGCTGTCTGTCACTAGTATAATGTGCAATGGTGGTCCGTAATAGTGAGAGGCACCTAACCTAGTCTCCACCAAAAGAAACAATATGTAGATCATTTCCACTAGGCACATAAAAATCTGTTGGAGAAATTTTGTCATCCCTAATGTATATCTGAGAGTACACCAACTAACTCTCTGTTGCATAACAAAAGGGGACATAACTAGGGAAAATCCTCCCCTCTCCTAGATAGGCCAATGATACAATACATGTCCTATTTAGTGGGTTGGTACCACTAGTCAGGACTGACACGTAAAGCCTATCGGTGGGAATCCCATCATCAGATTAACTGTACCAATAAGTTGTTGTGCCCATTTAGGTTGTAGCCTCCTCATATAACTTAAGGAGGCCTACATCCCTCAAGAGAAACTGGGTGGGTGGCGTAAGAGGGTGAGGATACATGATTCTCTCCCTCTCCCATGCCTCCCACTATTGTATCATGTTGTAATGGTCATCCCTCTGCTCTTGTTGTTGTCTCTCTTGTCTCTGTTGACATCACTGAATGATTCACATATTAAATACATCAGCCTCCCTCGTACATAAAACATAATTTTTTTTAGTAAATGACAAATGTATTTAAAAATATATAAATACAACTTTTATTGAAAAAATAAAATAAAAAAAAGCATTTGCTGCACCACAAAAAACAGTCACGCACTGCCAACGGTGTGTACATCTATATAACGCAACATCAATGGTGCACATAAAAAGCACTCACGCACCGCGACAACAAAGAATATTAATTAAATAAATATTATAGGTGGTGCGTTGAAAAACCATATATACTCCGTGGCATTTATTATAGCTCAATGCACCACCTATTTGTAATATTTTATTATTGGGGGTGTGGTATACAAACACAAAATGCCCCAGGGCGGTAGATTTGACCGACGCATCGCACCAAAATAACATTTTTTTTTAATGGTGTGGTGTGTTTACATAATTGAAATGCATTAGGGGTTTTTGTTTTATCAACATTGAGTCGGTGTGTACCGGTGCCTTTCGGTAAACCCATGCACCCCATCACACAAAAAAATGTAAAAATAAATATTTGAATTTTTTAAAATAAAGTTCCTTCCAATTTTTTAATAATAGTCAGTGCGATAAGTAAAACATAGCGCACTAGTTCGCCCCGTGACAACGACGAACCACCAAACTAATCACCACAGCCAGGTGCGTTTATAGAACGCACAATGTGACCAAAATATTAATACTTCAAATGGTATTTTAATGCGGTGTGTTCCCATAATATAGATGCACCGGGCCATTATGTTTATTTTTACATAATGCCCCGGTGCGTTTCAGTAAACCAACGTCGCACCGTCAAATATAAAATAAATTGTTATTTTAAAAAAAATATAAATGTTCGGTGCGTGTGGAAACCGACATGCACCACAAAATTTTATTGTTATTGCGGTGCGCTTTTTTTGGTAGCACACCAGGTTGTCACATTAACCACCTGGTGTCGTTTCCATTAACACCATTCGCATCTCGGCCTGTAAATTAACAGGGAGCAATGGGAACATTGCGAGAATAATGGCTCAAACACCATGCAGGATTTTTTTTTCTTTTTTTTCAAAAAATAATGAATTTTAAATCAATTTTTAAAATTAATCCGGTAAAATCTTATGTTGGTGAGAAACATATTCATTACATGCACATTTGTGCGTCGAGGAGGCATGTTTCCAATAGAGTACTATTTTTTTTTTCCTACCGTTTCGCAATATTTGAAGTCCACGCACTCTGCAAGGGATGAAAGCAATGCGGTCAATGGGATCATCGATGGCAGGGCGCCTCAGAGACGCAAAGGTCACATCGGTGCTTGAGAGTTCTATAGGATTGTAACAAGTAAAAATAATTTTTATGGCTGGTAAATATTTTTTTTAAATAAAATCTTTTGTGGTGCACTCCTGTATGAGACGCACCGGGTGGTTGTATCAATTGCGCACCACATTTCTTTAAATTAAAAAAGATATGGTTCGGTGCGTTAGGGAACATTAACGACCCCGAGGCTTCGTCGTTAGATTATAGCACCGACCTTGGTGGAAATAATGTTTTTAACTTCACCCTTTTACGGTGCGCTAGATTTTTGAGATGCATCGGGCTGGTTTGTATGGAGCACATCGTGCTTCCTTTGAATAAAAAACATATTTCAGTGCATCGTTGTACCTAAACCACACCAGGCCATCGTCGTTAGTGTATAGCACCGAAATGGGAAAAATATTTTTTTAAATAAAACCCTTGTGTAGTGCTCTCAATTAATGAAACACACCAGGCTGGTGATATACGACCAGCATCGGGCATGTTATATAAAAATAACCATATATTTTCATTAAATAAACACCCTACGTTGGGGCGTCATATCACCATAACCGCAGTGGGGTGTCTTTGTTAGAGTATGTCACCGCAATGGTGAATTTTTTTTTTTGATTAACCAATTGGTCGGTGTGCTCGATTGATTTGAGGCACTGGGAAGGTTATATAGTGAGTGTCTCGGTGTGGCATTTGATTGTACGCATTGGTTCGCTTTATACAAAGCGCACTGTAATTTTTTTGAAAACTCTATCGCGATACCTATCAACTTGTACAAATTGGTGCATTGTAAGGGAGGAACCACTTATTAGATGTCCCAGTGCGTCGTATGTATGAAGTGCACTGTTTTTTTTGCAGTACTTAAAAATAACTCTACAATGGTGCTTTAGCCTCTACTATGCACCAGTGCGTCACATATATATTAAGTGCACTGGTGTGTGTTATCATTATAAACGTACTGTGAAAAAAAATCCGCAAAAGCATTCGCTCACAAACCTCCTCCAGTTACCTCTGCCACAAACGGATATATGGGCTATTTTTATAAGGGCTTCCACAAAAACATCCGCTAGAGGGTCTTTCCCTTGTAGTGTGATCCAATATTTTTGCAACCCGAGCCTCCCCCACCCGCTTATTCCTCCAAGTAGGTGAAGTTTTTATAAGGTTAAAGTCAATCAGGTTTCCCTCCCTTAACTTGTTTAAAAATAAATCAACAAGAGGATCAACTCAAGTCTGAGGTCCCCAAGTTTTCAAAATCCCCAAATAAAAATTTAAATCTCCCCCTACCACCAAATTTGCCCTGTGCATAAATGATTTTGATAGGATTTTATTCCAGAAGGGGACCCGATGCAGCAGTAGTACCTGCCAAATCTAATGCAGGATAAGTAGGGACTAGTTCATTCTGCTCCTGATTAGTGTCATCTACATTTTTCGGCTCTATTTGAATATTGGGAGCCCCCATGTTATCCATTGGCACTGACCCCTCCTCTTGTTATAGATTCACCTACCCCACTGCTTCCTATTTGTCTCCAACCACGTCTTACGCCCTCTTAACCATCTGGCTTCACAATCCCTATTTTATCTCACCAATTTCTCTCTGTCTTTGACTGAAACCAAGAGGAAAATCCCTTGCTAGGTTCCCATATTTATGGCACCTATGGCACCGAAATGGCAGATGTTCGTAATCGATCAATTTTAAGTATGAATGTCCTTCCACATGAAGAAGTATTTTAGGAATCAAACCCTCCTATGGAGTGAGATGAACCAGTGTGCAAGTAATGTTCCTCGCCCTTCTCTCCAGAAATGACATGTATGTATCCAAAAAAATTCCCAGGCTATTCCCTATAGCCCAAAATACATCCATGGTCCAGAAATGTGGAGGCAGTGCAGGAAGGCGTACCCACACTGAAATTTCATCTAGTCTTTCCCGATTGGAGTCGAAAAATGGCGTCCGCTATTTGAAAAGTATCGGTGCAATGTCGAAGCCCCAATTCCTCTCCATGACCCATTCCAGGGTTTTAACATTTTGAAACCTTAGCATAAACCATACCTTCGATAGCATAATGAATTCCACTTCCTTGTCTTGATTCGTACCCCAGTTTTTTCCAATCCAGTCTAAAATGTACTTAGTCAAGTAAAATTTCCCTCGAGCCCTTCCTGCAACGATGGATTCTTATATTTCCATCACACTATCAAAATGAAAATCAACCCTAAAAACCAAATTTGGACACTCAATACTTTCCTTTATCACCTTCCCCTTCTTGTGTTTCAATCCCGCATGACCTCCCAACTGCATCGATAAATTTCTGGTATTTACCCCTTCATTTGATGCTTCCTCTGTTGATTTTGTGCCTAAAACCCTTCTCCCAACACCAAACCATCTACATTCACACTTTCAAGAGGTTGTATAACCAATTGTACCCCTCCAATTCCTACCGCTAAATTTCCCCACTTCTGGGATACTCTCAGCAATTTTTTCCCTCGATAGCCCCCCAGTAACTTCCAGTGGACCGATAGACACCCCTATCTTCTCACCATATAAAATTATGCCAAAACCCTCTTATGTACCCCAAAAAACCCCTTTAAACCAATTCCCTCCTACTTTATGACCACCAGATAAAGGAATGACCCTAACCATGAACTCAGTATCGTCTTTTCAAGACCCCCTAACCAAGACCCCAAGTCGGGCTTCCCTAGTACCTCAGGATTCACACCAGAAATTAAACATGATTTTAGACCCTCCTTAGAACCATAACCGGCTCCATAAAAAATGTCCTCGAAACCCCCAGAAGGAAGAACAAGGATAACTAGGTTTAGCGTTGAGATTGAACTTACAGGTGGGGTTGCAGAGAAACTGATGGTTCCGACTTCCGACAAAGGCGCTACAAGTTGACCCTCCAGAAATATTTTGTCAGGACCATGTTCTTTACTTTGTACCTTCAAGTCATCATCCTCTGCCGGAAAGAAACCCTCCACTGGACTCCACCTCAGCGTTTCTGCATCGTCCCTACCAATAATATATCTAGGTGGAAGGGTAACCTTTTCCAGGTTTTGTTTTGTTGGTTCCATCCCCTAGATAGATATAATATCCTCTGCAAGTGGTTCCAAGTCGACAAATTCATTTTCCCTAACCATCCTGTTAACCATCTTGGATCCTGTATAATCAATTATTAATTGGAATATGTTGGAGAATTAATTATATAGATTCTTTTACAGGCACATATAAACTACATTGGATAATTGAAAGTGATGTTGCATAAAAAATAATGAAAAATGTTAGTTGGTGCTTAACTGAGTTAGTGAAGTAGATTGTTGTTAACCACCACTAGGTTTCATGTCTTTAAATAAAATGCTCATGTATTCTTGTGCTTGCAAAAGCAGGCTAGGCCAGGTGCAAGTCCTGGGTGACTTTGGCAGAAAACAAACCCCTCTCTAGTCACGAATTCTTAGTTGATGGAGACTTTCGTAGCATGGCATAATTTTTCTGTCCCATTGTTAAATCTAAATCATAGTAGTGGTTTGGTTCTCATGTTGACTGGAAGCTTTAGAAAAATGAAAAAATGAGTAATGTATTTGTTCTAAATTATGTCAAGGGGGTTATGAGGCCTTAACTAGTCAAGTTTTATTTGGAAATATTATATGGAAGTTGGAGAAGGTGGATCCTAATGAAAGATGCATCATATTTTTTAGAGGTGGGACCTAATAACAATTTAGAGTCAAGTTACTTTGCTTCAATTTAAAAATGTGCAATAAAAGAAAAGATTTTAAGAGTACCAATTTATTGTAATCCTATAGAACATCATATACCTCCAACATTATATCTAAATAGTCGAATAAAGGAGTTGGAAACCATTTAAGAATTTATTGTAGCCACTTTTACAAACGAACCTAAGTCACAATAAACCAAAAGATCTATGTTGCAACTTGCAAGTCTACATAACCTATAGTGCATGCAACCTTAGATATAGGAGAATAAAGAAAGATTTCAAAGTTCTTAAACAATATTATATATAGATAAGAAGAGACAATATTCCATAAGAGACACAACCACATTTTTATCTTAAGCCAGAAATTGGTGGTCAAAATGAAGAGTGATATTGAAACTTATTGAAAGTTTTTGTCATATAGCATAAATTGATTGTGAAATCAAGGGGTTTTAATATCATTTTTTTATAATAAATTATATGGTCAACTGAATAGAGACGTCTGAGGTTTGCAATATTTTTCCAATGATGTTGAATTATAGTTACCATTGATGCCAATTGTGTGTTATTATTATTAAATTGTACACTTGCATCAATATTGAAATATTGGTTTAGTAATAACAAAAATAAACTACAGGACTAGCCTAGTGGAGGCAATATGGGTGTTTTGCATTGGGATTTTCTTTCTATCATGGATTCAAGTGTTACATATTTCACCAAAAATGATTTCGCAACTTCTTCCATTGTGCTTTGGTTAGAAGGGTAAGATAAAAATATAGTTTTGTCTTATACTAATTAATGAAAAAGTGAAATTATGTTTCATTTCATGCTTTATTTGGAATGATTTATAGAGACAGAGTCATAGTTTGCTTCAAATGACAGAACTTATGTGTAGAGAGCACAAATATTATGGAGTTCCAAGTACGGTACCTTCATACGATGATTTAATTTTGTTGTGTTGTGTGTGGAGAGCATTGAAATAGCACAAATAACGGTAAGAGGTTGTGCATATGACAAAGATAATGACAGAGGATTGTTGAGCTAACTTTTTTTCTTTATAGGGGTAGATCCAATGTATGCCCCTATAAAGCAAACAAGTTAGCTTAACAATATTCTGTCATTCGCTTTGTCATATGCACAACCTCTGACTTATATATATATATATATATAGCATTTAAAGTTGCATTTTTTGAGTCAGAGAGGCTTTTACTACTTATGTTTAGCATAATCGGCTTACCAAAATCTTTACATTTGATGCAATACCATATCTTGTAGCTAGGTGACCCTTCACAATATGAAGTATTTTCATGTCTATGGTGTATAGGAGAGTGGAATGGATAAGCAAGAGTGAGATCATAAAATTGCATAATTTTTTTACTTTTTTCTTCTATGTTACTCTTTCCTATGCTACCACCTTACGACGTTTCTTTTATAATATGTGGTGAAATTGCTAGTATTTACATTTTTCTTTTCCCAATTTCGGGGTTATACTAGTTCTTGTAATCACAACTTAATTGGACATGGCTTTAAAAATATGTTCTTTCCCAGCTACACTATGTATTATTGTGGGTTGCTAAAAGGTGTGTGACAGTACATGTATAAAGTGAAAATACACTCTGTGGTAGTAGATGTGTGTAAAATTTAAATATCTTTCATTAAATTTAAATATTATAAAATAATAATTATTTGTATAATTATAAAAAAAAATATCACATGAGAGGAAGTGTATTTTTGTAGGTTGTTTTACATAATGTATAGTAATAGGTGCGTGTAAAGTAGCAATTTTTTTACCGAAATTTAAATATTATGAAATTATAATTAATTTTATAGGTGTTAAATGATTATTATTATATAATAAATATTAAATATATTTATTTATTTAAGTAAATACGTTATTTTTTTCAAAGTGCTACCTAATTTAATTTATTTATCTATCAAATATAAAATATTAAAATCTTTTATATAAAAAATTGAATTATTTTAAAAATATATTTTAATCAATGTATTATTCAGTCTAAACATTTATATAATAAGAAAAAGAAAAAAAAAATCTTTATATTTGAACTTGAATATAGGAAAAATATCTATGAGCAAAATTATTTTCACCACTAAGGAATAAAAAATGCGTTTAACTAGAAGAATATGATGAGATACATTGTACATAAACACAATTCACCTATTATAAATAGCTCTTTTCTTTTGTATAGATGGAAAAAACAATAGATCTTAGTAAAGAGAGATTGATTATAAATTGAAATCCATAGACTCATGCTAGTTCCCATCCACTAGCTCAAAGATGCCACAAGAACAAACCTACATGGAGATAGCTTCTTTATAAAGCTCATCAACTTTTCGTATTTAGCTCCCAAAGAACGTGACTGAAAGAGGTTCATTTATAGGAGGCTAGC
The DNA here is from genome assembly GCA_034641835.2 of Pinus albicaulis. Lineage (NCBI taxonomy): Eukaryota > Viridiplantae > Streptophyta > Pinopsida > Pinales > Pinaceae > Pinus > Pinus albicaulis. The sequence goes on from CM076570.1 coordinate 259,436,051, forward strand.
ATTGTAGATGATCAAAAGAGCACAAGTGGTTGTGTTTTATTCCTATGAGGCTATTTCGTGGCTTGGTTAAGGAAAAAGTAAACATCAATATCATTATCCATAGCTAAAGCTTAGTAAATAGAAGTTGCTACATGTAACACTCAGATTTTATGGATGAAGAAAAAATTGAAAGACATGAATGTAATGTATGATACATTGATTCCCGTAGTGTGTGATAATATAAGGGTCACAATTATGTCCAAGAACCCTATTCTTCACTCAAAAACCAAGCATATACCTATCAAGTACTATTTTCCTATAGAATGATTGGATGATTAGATTGTAAAGTAGGAATATAAATAAACCAAGGAACAATAATTGATATCTTCACGAAGATTCTTTCCCAATATCCCTTTCAGAATTTAAGGAAGAAGTTGGGAGTGATCTACCTCCCTTATTTCTTCAACAGTTTCCTTCAAAAGGAATTAAGGAAACTATCCAATTCAATCAGGGATAGCTATATGTTCGGAGATCATAAAGAAGATAAGTGAATAACCTTGGGGGGGGCTGCAATATTAAGAGAAGTATCATGTATTTAGGGCAATTAACTCCCCCTATAAATCTCAGGTACATTCTTTGGTATGCATCAGTACAAGTCCATAATATTTAACATTAATATTTAGAGAACAGGAAAGAAGGGGGAGAGTGAACAATCTGTGGAGTTTGAGCAACATGAACACTTTTCCATTGTTGTCAAAGGGGGGGAGTGAGCAAACATTGGGGTTGAAATGTGAGAATATACATAGAATATGGAGAGTGAGAAAACATGGAGATGGAAATGCACTGACACAATTAGTCAATCCGAAAGTCATCAATCACCGACAATTTCTAGTGTTGTTTCCATCAATGCTAAAGGGGGAGATTATTGAGTGTGTTGGTAGATTATTCAGTATGTATTTTCATTGATGTTAAATTAAGGAGGATAATTTTGAACGTGTTTTCATTAATTTCATTGATGTAGTGTTGGGTGTGTAATTCTTTCAATGTTTCTTTCTGAGTTTCATTAGAGAAATTTTGAGGTCTAAAATAGGCCTCCTAAGAAAAATCTACAACCAAAATAAAATTTATAAGAACCAATAGGATTAAAGATGATGATGTCAACTATGGGGGATGATTCATCATTTTTTGGTAAAAAAGTTAAAAGATTAAAAAATAATAAAATAATAAAACTACTTTTTCAACTTGTATTTTGATCTTATCTCCCTAAGGTTTTACTCAAATTTCGAGCGGGAGTACTTGTTGGATGCAAAATTTAATTCCTCATCCAAGGAGTACCCATGTTGCATACTTTCGATGGACTATGCCACACAAAAAATGAGAAATACATGAAAAAAAGTGTTTACAATAACATTTTTCATGTATTTCTCATTTTTTCAGGTAGAAGGGTCCATCGAAAGTATGCAACATGAGTACTTATTGTATAAGGAATCAAATTATACATCCAATGAGTGTTCCCGCTCGAAATTTGAGTAAACCCATAGAGAGATAAGTTGAAAATACAAGTTGAAAAAATAATTTATTTATTTTTCACTCTAAAATTTGATGATGTAATCTAATATTATTTTATTATTTCCATTATTATTTTATAATTTCCTTAGGAGGCCCATTTTAGACCTCAAAATTCCCCTAATTAATAGTTGATCATTAGTAGTGTAGCTTGAGTATCCTATCTTTGCAAGGAATTTTGTTTGTATGTGCTTATTCGAATTGAATCTGAAAGATGTCTAGTTAGCTACCATGTTAAAAGACCCTTCCAATGATATGTGACACTTTTCCTAACACCCACGGACTATGATGAAAACTAGGTTCAAATAGGACAAGACAAAATGGGTGATAAAAGGAAAAATGTGTCGTTGCATCAAGCTACTTGGGAAGATCGAAAATAAGAGGAAACATAGGTCTATCTAGAAGTTAGTTGGGAGGTACCCCTCGTGGTAAACATTAGGGAAATTTTGAGGTCTAAAATGGGCCTCCTAAAGAAATTATAAAATAATATTGGAAATAATAAAATAAGATTATATTACATCATTAAATTTTAGAGGGAAAAAAGAAAAAACTATTTTTTCAACTCATATTTTCAACTTATCTCCCTATGGGTTTACTTAAATTTCAAGCGGAAACACTCGTTGGATGCAGAATTTGATTCATCATCTAAGGAGTACCCATGTTCCATATGCTCGATGGAGTCTGCCACAAAAAAATGAGAAATATATGAAAAACTACAAGCACATTTTCAAATTAGGGGAATTTTGAGGTCTAAAATAGGCCTCCTAAGGAAATTATAAAATAATACTGGAGATAATAAAATAATATTTGATTACATTATCAAATTTTACATGGAAAAAAAGAAAAAAATTACTTTTTCAACTTATCTCCCAAAATTTTTACTCAAATTTCGAGCGGGAGTACTCGTTAGATGAAAAATTTAATTCCTCATCCAAGGAGTACCCATGTTGCATATTTTCAATGGGTCCTTCTACACGAAAAATTAGAAATACATGAAAAACGTGATTGCAATCACATTGCGATCATGTTTTTTTTATGTATTTTTCATTTTTCGTGTAGCAGGGTCCATCGAAAGTATGAAACATGGGTACTCCTTGGATGAGGAATTAAATTTTTCATCCAACGAGTACTCTCGCTCAAAATTTGAGTAAACACTATGGGAGATAATTTGAAAGTATGAGTTGAAAAAGTAGTTTTATTATTTTATTATTTTATAATATTTTTACCCTTTTACTTAAAAAATGATGAATCATCCCCCATGGTTGACATCATCATCTTGAATACTATTTTTTCTTATAAAGTTCATTTTTGTTATACATTTTTCTTAGGAGGCCCATTTTAGACCTCAAAATTCCCCTAATGTCATGTATTTCTCATTTTCTGTGTAGCAAGGTCCATCAAAAGTATGGAACATGGGTACTCCCTGGATGAGGAATTAAATTTTGCATCCAATGAGTCCCCCCGCTAGAAATTTGAGTTGAAACTTAATGATATAAACTGAAAATACGAGTTGAAAAAAGTATTTGTATTATTTGTATTATTTTTTAATCTTTTTACTTTATTACTCCAAAAATGGTGAATCATCCCCATGGTTGACATCATCATCTTAAATTCTATTGGTTCTTATAAAGTTTACTTTGGTTGTACAATTTTCTTAGGAGGCACATTTTAGAACTCAAAGTTCCCCTAATGCCATAATGGTTTACTGATCGACGCAGTGGTGGCATGTCACTACTTGTGCCGCACCCCCCCCCCCCACCCCTCCCCGCCCCCGCCCCCTTGCTCCATACCAAAACTAAGAAATCCCCCCCATGATATTATTATTTTATTAGAAAAATGTGACATGTGACCCCCTCATCGAATATATGCTAAAAACCCAAATCATAAGCTCAAGAGGGAGCCTCGATGGACGATATACGATGAACCATTAAGTTGTTGGTCATACCGCCCAGTCATCAGGATCTTGGAAGTAAGCGCTTAAGTGTATACTAGAGCACCCTCACCATATCAATAGTCACCCATAAAATCCAAGCTCAAGAGGGAGAGCTCATGAGAAGAAGGTTGGTAATATAGATCAACCTTTTGTCATTTACCCTGGCCAAAAAACCCCATAAGCTAGCACCTATAGCCTCAAATCCCATTGGACGATTGGGGCATCAAGGCATTGGTCAAAGCCCAACAAAGATTTAAACCAAAAGCCAACAATCCTAACACATGTGGAAATCCAAAAACATTGTTTGCATGGATCTTAGGTGGCAGTGACATGACTAATAGGTCGAAGTCGTGATGACATGGTTGAAGAAGCTCACATGGTAACTTGAGCGGCTCACACATTGTAGGTGATTTTAGCACCTTTTTATAGGCCAAATAAATAGCTGGTGACACATGGAAACCAGATGAGTAGTTGGGCATGTGAAAAGTTCTTAGTGGTAGTAGTAAAAGAGATGTCAAAACCTATGGTAAGTGATGTGGAATTTGACTTATTTCAAAACTGTGGTCTTGGGACTTGAATTTTTACATTTTCGTTTGGAGTTTTAGGTTGAAATGACCTATGACCTCTAAGATCTAAGAAGAGTTATTTAAATACCATTGTCATAGCCCCTAACCATGGAGGACTTAGTAATAGACACCTAGGTATTTATCCTCTCAGAAATGTAGTCTCGAGACATTAACTTTGGACTCTTCAATATCTTCAATATCTTCCATGTGAAGGGGATGGTTACGATGACAGGGCACAAGGTGTTGATTGTTAAGTTCATAGGGACTAGTCCCATTGGACCATCAACCAATGAGCCACAAAAATGCAAGAAGACAACTAGTAGAATCCTCGATACTCGAGATTCAATAAGAGTTGTTACGACCATGGTTCTTGCCCCAAGTCACAAGAAACTAGGCATTTTTCAACTAGGTTGGGCCATAACTATGATCCAAACCATCTTCATCTAGGTTAAATTTGTAAGAATTTTTTATTTGACGAAGAGGAAGACTAACTCACCCCCAACTCATCGTCTTCACACATATCGAAATGTGCACTGGTGGCTTCGGCTGAGAGACTTGGGAAATACGTGAAGAAGCATGTAATTAGTTGTGTCGGAAACTACTTTTATTTTCTACTTCCATTTCCTTTGCTACTTCATCTTTTGGACTCTAGACAGCAAGCAATGCCGATGCATCAATGTTAATACTAGGTTGTTGTTACCTGGGCAACAACAACAAATGGTAACCCAAGTTGCAGATGCATCCAAGGGAACTGTAATTATTGTGATTATATTAGGGGTCCTTTTGATATTTTATTTTCTAAAAATAGTGACAACATTTAAGATATTCTATAGGTGGGCTATCGAGGAGAAGTTTCCTTTGCAGATGTGATATTTGGAGAATACAATCCAAGTAAACAATGATAAAGATATTAACATCAGTGATGTTCCGGCCAAGAATGGAACCTGTGACTGAAGCTGGACTCTCAAAATAGTAAAGAATTAAAGCTCCTCTACCATTGAAGCCTTGAATCATCCTTTTCCAAAAAAAAATAAAACTTTCTTCAACAATTCAATAAGCCTTTAAAGTTGGATGAAGGCTATAAGAGGAAAGGATATAGACACCCTGCATTTCAATCAAGCATAAGCTTTAAATGACTACTTTTATTTGGAAATAAACTAACGACTTCATACTTAATCGTTCATAATGAAAAGCCCAAGATTATTTACTCAGGGATTTCAAATACCGCACAAAAATGTTTACATCCGATTTCCTTATGAATTTGACACCTCATCCCTTTGCCTCTACACAATCAGCAGTGTAAACACCACTAGAAAATCACCAGCTATAGAAATGACATGTAACACGTTGGCCACTAGTAAGCAACTCGCATGTTGATCATTAATGTTCTCAGCAAATTTTGTATCCGATTGAATATTTTTGCTCAGACGATGGAATCTGCCAGAAACTTTGCCTAGGAAAATCATAAAATCATCCACCGGAAACGAGCAAGAAGATATTCTTCCACTGCTTCCATTCAAGACCGAAAAAATAGTCTGTGCCCTGCAATTTATGGGCGTATTTATCAAAAATAACATGAGAAAGGTGGTGCTCTATGCATAAATCAACAAAGGAAAACAAAATTCCAAAAACTACAGATTCATAAAGCAGAAATTGCCAGAATTAGAAACCTGAAAAGCTAAAACCATTTCTATAATGCAAAAAAAAGAATCAACATGCAAAATTTTGGTAAATTTAACAAAGTGATCTTCTAAGATAGTCTTGAACAAAATAATCCCTATTTGATTGGAAAAATAAAAACAAGAATCCACGCAGACTGTGAATTATCGACGAATCTTTTCAAATTGAAGAACTCCATGAATTTACCACCAAATTTAGTGGTAAGACCACCTCTGTACATATTATTGATTCTATCATCCCATAGTTTCTATGAATTCAATGAAATCCTTAGCCTTCATCAACTCAATCATGGCTTCTTGTCATCAATCCAGTAATCCTCCATATTTTCTTGCATAGCTTGCTAAATCGTATAAAATTTTGTGCACCCTATTTGCTGGAAAGGCAAAAGAGTAAAGGCAAAAATTATACAAATATTTCACACACAGCAACACACACAATATGTGGCTCTTCTATTAATCACACGAACTTCAATCACACTCTCTCTAAATATAATGAACCAATTGAAGGGTACTTATCCTTTTCGACTAACGACTCGCTTGACATGCACACTCTTACCAAACTCATATATCACATAGCTTGACTTTCTCAATGCTCACTTAACTGACTCTCTAACTCACTTACCAAATTCATCTATCAACTTATGCAATGCTTACTTAACTGATTGTCTAACTCTTCGTGTGGGAGTTGATTAACTATTTTAACACTCCCCCTTAATTACGACTACTAAACTAAAACATAACTCATGACAACTCAAACATGCATGTTGGTCTATGTATCAGCTAGGCTTACAACACCCAAGTTTCTTTTGTGAAACTCAAACACATCTTTTGCTAATGGCTTTGTAAATATATCAGCCATTTGATCACTAGATTTACAAGGCTTCAAATGAACTTCTCAATTTCTCACAATTTCTCTAATAAAGTGACATCTAGTATCAATATGCTTACTCTTTTGATGAAACCCAATATTCTTGGATAGGGCAATCACTGAGGTGTTGCCAATATATATTGTTGTTGATCCTTGTTGTTTCTATTTGAGTCCATCCAATAATCTTATTAACCACATTGCTTGACATGTTGCTGATGTTGTTGCTACATATTCTACTTTTGTTGATGATAGTGTCACAATGGGTTGCTTCTTAGATGCCCATGCTATCACACCTGAACTAAGATAATTGGATGTGCTCTTCTTATCATCTTAACTACCTGCAAAATCACTATCTGTAAATCCAATCAAATATTTCTTTTCTGTACTTCTGTACAATATGCCACAATCTCTGGTTCCTGCTATGTATCTCAAAATTCTTTTTCCTGCACTCCAATGTGTGCCTTTTGGAGTCTCCATAAATCTGGAAATAAAACTCACTCCTTGCATAATATATGGTCTTTTAGCTATGAGATACATGAGGCTTCCAACCAATCTTTTGAATAGAGTTGGATTGACATATGATCATGTATCATCCTTACTTAACTTTGTACCCATTGCAATTCATTGGGTGAATTTTGAGGTCTAAAATGGGCCTTCTAACGAAAATGTATAATCAAAATTTACTTTGTGAGAACCAATCACATTTTAGGGGATGACATCATCCCCAATGGTTGAGGTGGCATTGCTTGAGTTAAAAGTACTTACTTGTTACATTCTCAATAGTGGATAAAAGCTCATAGTTAACCATGGTATTGCTCCAAGTACTTTTAAAGTCATAAAGTAAAGTACTAATAATAAATGTCATTTCGCATTATTTGAATAAAATATTATTATTGTCATTTCATATTTTTTGAAAGAAACAATGCATATCCTTACATAATCTTCATGTCTTTACATATTTTTCAATAAATATTATATTTTTATATTTTCATATATTTATTTTAAAATTATATATTCATCTCATTTTGTTTAATATTATAATTTCAAATTAATTATAAGTTAATATCTATACATATATATTATACATATGAAATAAAGATAAATAAAAATGTAACCTGATAATTTTATGATAATATGGGTGGTCAGTCAGCAACGAGTAGTCTTGATGAAGTTTGGAATTCTGCTTCCTATTTGGCCTCCTCTTCTGCGTTTAAGAGTATTGGAGTTCCTCCCGCCTCAGGCGTTCAATTGAATGATGATTTCTCTATCGCGGGTGATGTCTCAAGAGGTTTGGATTCGATTTCTATTGATCCTCCGTTGGCTTCTAGCTTTTAACCTTCGATTTCACATTCTGTTAATATTGCAAATTATCATGAAGATTATAAATATAATAACAATAATAATAATGAGAGTGATCATAGTTTTAATAATATGAATAACAATAGTAATTATATTGACAACTATAATAAATCTAATATTAATATAAATGATTTCAATAACTTTAATATTAATGAGAATAGTAACCATAATAACAATGACTTTAATAAACTCAACAATAATTTTAACTATTATAATAGTAACTTCAAATCTGTCTCTTCACCCTTAAATAGGAATGTTATTAATCTCTCCAATTTTTCTTTTGATCAACATGTCTTCAGTTTATTAGACAAGGGTCTTAATTTTGCTCTTGCTCCTAGGAAGATCCCTATTCATGACATAATTTGTGATATTGAATACGGAATTAGGGATCTACCTGATGCTACTAAGGACACTATTAGGCAAGATTGTGCCATGATCCTTAGAAAAGCTAAGCCCCCTAAGAGCAACATCAGCAAGCTATAGTTTGAGGCTCTAAAATCCTTAAATAATAACCGTGACATTGTTGTTCTTCAGGCTGATAAGGGAGGTGCTATGGTTATTTTAAACAAAGAGGATTATCGTAATAAGATGTTGGATCACCTTCTTAATAGCGGGAGCTACAAGAAGTTGGACAAAAATCCCCTTAAAAAGGTCTCAAAAGCAGTTGCTTTGGCTATTAAATCAAGTAACTTGGTTGGATCTTTAAGTAAAAATCTTATTGAAACTAACCCCCTCACTCCAAGGATTTATGGACTTCCTAAGCTTCATAAGGATGGAGTTCCCCTTCACCCTATTGTCAACACCATAGGTGGTTCGACTTATCTTCTCGCTAAATTTCTAGCCTCTAAGCTTAAGCCACTTGTAGGTCAGACCTCCTCCTTTGTTAAAGATGCTTGCTCTTTCATTAATGAATTGAAAGACTTGAAGTTGGATCGTGAAGATAGGTTTGTGAGTTTTGATGTTGTGTCCTTGTATACTTGCATCCCCATTAGGGAAGCGATCGATGTCGTTTCTCGAGTCGCGGATCCTGACACTGCTCATCTTGTTGAAATTTGTCTTACCTCGACCTTCTTTAGTTTCGAGGGTGAATTCTTTGAACAGACTTATGGTGTGGCCATGGGATCCCCCCTTTCCCCTGTGGTAGCTAATCTGTTCATGGAGGACTTTGAATCTAGGGCCCTCTCCTCTTCTCTTTTTCAACCTAAGTTTTGGAAAAGGTTTGTTGATGACACCTGTGTTGTATGGCCTCATGGTAAGGAGAAATTGGACCTTTTCTTCCAACATCTTGATAATAAGTCGGACTTCATCAAGTTCACCATGGATTTCGAAGATAATGGTAGCTTTCCTTTTCTGGATGTCCTCATTTCTAGAAATGAAGATGTTTCTTTCTCTCATCAGGTCTTTAGAAAGAAGACACACACTGAGCAATATTTACATGCTAGTTCTAACCATTTCCCTGCTCAGAAACTTGGTGTTCTCAGCACCCTAGCCACTAGAGCCTTTAGAATCTCTGATGAACACCATTTTGAAGGTGAAAAGGATCATCTTCTCAAATTTTTTAACAGAAATAGTTACAACATGAGTCAATGTCTTAAGGCTTTTCAAAAAGCGGAGAAAGGTCCTAAGGGTAAGAAAGATCCTTGTGATCAATTAGGGGGTGTTCACCTTCTGTTTATCCAAGGTACTACAATAAAATCACTAGGATTCTAAATAAATATAATGTTTCCTCAACCTTTAAGCCCTCCCGCACCATTCGGAGTTCTCTTAGATCGGTTAAGGACCCGATTTGCCCGAAGGATGGCAAGGGTGTTTACTTGATTCCGTGTTCTTGTGGGACCCCTTACATTGGTGAAACTGGTCGATCAATTAGTCAAAGAATTCAGGAACATGTCGCGGACCTAAGGCATAGTAGATCACGCTCCTTTGCGCTAGCGGAGCATGCTGAAAAGACAAATCATCACATTTGCATTGAAGATGCTGAGGTTATTGCGAGGATTGACCATTTCTACCACCGCAAGTTGAGAGAAGCCTTGGAAATTGAAAAAAGGCCAGTTAACCTAAACAGAGATGATGGGTGGATGATTAGCAGATGTTGAATTCGTGCCCTTCATTACTAAATTATATATATATATATATATATTTCATTTTATTTTTATTTTTTATTTTTTATTTTTTATTTTTTATTTTAATTTTATTTATTTATTTATTTATTATTATTTATTTATTTTGTTTTGATCTTTATTTTGTCTATTTATTTATTTAATTAATTAATTCTTTTTATTTTATTTTTATTTGTTTATTTATTTTATTGAAACTTTTACTTATTTAGTTATTTATTATTTTTAAGATTAATTACCAAAAGATAACTTTTTGATGAAGATTTGAATCACATAACATTTAATTATTATTAAATATATAAAATTAAAACATATAACAAATAAATAATTATAATTAAAATAAATATATATATATATATATGATTATTAAGTATTATTTTTATTAAAATAAATAAAATTATATAAGAATCCTAATTATAAACTTTAAACATTTGATTTTTTTCTATTATTTTCATTTTTTATAATTATTTGAAATATTTGAGTCAAACTAGCTGTTATTTTACAAATGGCTAGTGAGAGCTTTACCTTCTATTTAAAGGGGTTTCTTGATCAGATTTTTCATCTTGTCCTGATGATGAACCACACTGGCTGGTTTGAAACGTGTCGACTAAATTTATTTGGATGTGATTTTTACCGAAAGATTTTTTTCACAATTTTATGATAAATCAAATCTATGAATAATATTATTATAATATTAATAACAATACAAACATATTAAAATTAAAGAAAAAAGGTATATTAGTTTTGTATGATGAAAAAGTGTACATTAGTTTTGTATGTTAAAAAAAGGTATATTAAGTTCAACATAGTTTGGGGCAAAAAAAAGTCTAAAATTTCAATGTATATGAATCTTATATTATACTTATAAATATAAATCAAATCTATTTCAATAGTTTTTTTCTTAAATTTTAAATACAACTAAATTAATTTCATTATGATTATATTAATATTATGTATTATTATACATAATATTATGAAAAATAATCTAAATGTTGTAGAATATATATTATATTTCTTTTTATATTATATATTATTTTTTATTATGTTATAAATCAAATCAATTCAATATGTAATATAAAAAAACACATAAAATAATATATTACATTTATTATATTATATTTATATAGTATATTAATTACATGTTATTATATAATTTAAATAATATAAATTTTAATTAATAGTATATTATACAAATAAGAATTTATGAATTTATATTTATAATTTATTTGAAGTTATTTAAGTACAAGGACAAATGCATTAGTTCTTCAATGATAATGACATTTTCTTGAAAAACTTATTTTTAGTTATAGTCACATAAATAAATAAAAATTATTGATTTTATTTTAGTACACATTTTCAATTGAATTTAACTATGGTTACATAGATTGTGGTGCAAAAAGTAAAATGTAAATTCATAAATATTATTTTATTGGTTTAGCTAGTTTTTATTATTTCATTAGGAGGCCCATTAGACCTCAAAATTCCCTTAATGGGTATATGTACACGTTTGCAATTATCCATCCTGAATATTTTCAGCAAATCTATGTCATATTTATTTTGGAAAATACAAATTCATTTTTCACATTGTTCAACTTCTATTCCAAAAAAATATTTCATGAGACCAAGATCTGTCATCTCAAATTCTTTCATCATGGCTACTTTAAATTCATCTAACTCAAAATAAACTTAAAGATAATATCATCAACATATAAGAAAACAATCAAAATTTTTCCATGCTCATTTACCTTTGTGTACAAGGTCGGCTCAATGTTGCTTCTACAAAGTCCATTCTTAATCATGTAATTGTCGATTCCATGATACCATTCTCTAGGTTCTTGCTTGAGACCATATAGCACTTTCTTCAACCTGTAGAATTTATCTTCTTTACCTTTAACTTCATAACCTGAGGTTGCTAAACATAAATTTCTTCTTCTAGAATTCCATTCAAGAACGATGATTTGATATTCATTTGATATACTAGTCACTTGTTCTGAGATGTTGTGGCTAGAACTGCTCTTATAGTATCCAATCTCGCTACCGGAGCAAACGTTTCTCCAAATTATATTCCCGGTTGCTCTGAAAATCCTTTTGCTACAAGTCTTGCTTTAAATCTATCAAGTTGACCTTTCTCATTCAAATTTTTCTTGTACACCCACTTCACACCAATGAGGTTTTTATCCTTTGGCAAATTAACCAAATCCCACATATCATTATTTTCAATAGAATCAATCTCTTCATCCATGGCATTCACCCAGTTTTAATCTTTGATTGCTTATTCAAACGAAGAATTTTGGAATGACAAAAATGCAAAATTTGAACTAACATCCAAATCATCATAAATGTCTTTCATACTTCTCATTTTTCTCTTACCATTGCTTGATTCATCACCTGATTGGTTGCTTGGAGAATTCTGTTCTGTTAATCTGCTTGAAGATCCATGTTGCTCTGAAAAACTTGGAGTCCTTGCTGGTGTGACTCTAATTGGTGTCTGCTCTTTTGATTCTTGTTGCTCCTTTTCTGCTACATCATCCTCCTCCATTAATGGTGCTTGTGCATTAATTGTTTTGTCTGCATTCACATTCCATGACTCTTGTTCTTTGAAAACAACATCTCTTCTAATTATTGTCTTCTTGGTAACAGGGTTATACGATTTGTAAGCTTTTGACTGCTCACTATAACTAATAGATATGCATTTTTCATTTTGATCATCCAATTTTCCTCTTATCTTCTTAGGCACATGTGCATAGGCTACACATCCAAAAACTTTGAAATGAGATACGTTGCATGAAATACCTGACCATGCTTCTTCTGGAACCCTGTTCATCACACTCTTTGTAGGATATATGTTTATCACATAAACATCACATGCAACTGCTTCTACCCAATACTCATTAGACAATTTTCTTTCTTTCAACATGCTCTTTGTCATGTTCATAATTGTTTTTTTCTTTCTCTCTGATACACCATTCTGCTACGGTGTGTACCTAGTTTAAACTGTCTTATGATTCCATTTTTTTTGCAGTAATCATGGAATGCATTTGAATCATATTCTCCACCACGATCTGACCTAAATACCTTGATCTGTTGATGACTTTGGTTGTCTTCTAAGGCTTTGAACTCTTTAAAATTTGCAAAAGTTTCAGACTTCTGCTTCAAGAAGTAAACCCCAAGTCTTTCTGCTATAGTCATCAATAAAAGTGAGGAAGTAACAACTTCCACCAACTGACTATGTCCTCATAGGTCCACACAAGTCTTTATGCATAAACTCAAGTAGCTTCTTTTCTCTGTATGAAACTCCATTCGGAAAACTTTCACAGTGTTGCTTTCCCAAGATGCAACACTCACAAGTACTAGCATGTTCTTTGATGGGAATTAATCCTTTGACCATTTGTATCTTCTGTAACAATCTTAAACCATAAAAGTGCAAGTGTCCAAATCGAAAGTGCCATAGCCAATAACCATTAGAACATGAAACTGTAAAAGAACTGAAATTATCATTGTAATTCATAATTAGAGGAAATAGTTTGTTCCTCGTCATATGAACCTTTGATATTAGTTGCTTTCTTGGAGGTTTTTCATAAATAACACACTCGTTCCCCGTAAAGATAACTCTATATCATTTCTACGTCAATTGACCAACACTTATCAAATTGTGTTTGAGACGAGGAACATAATATACCTCTGATATTGTCTTTGGCTTCCCCTGTTTGGTCAAAATTTTCACCACTCCTTTTCCATCTACATCCATAGTATTTTCAGTCCACAACTTTACCTTTGTCTTCATAGATTGATCCAAATTTGCAACTAAATTCTTGTTGCATGTCATGTGGTTACTGTAACAACTATCTAATAGCCACACCTTATCATACAGATCATGCATTTTGTTGCATGTCATGTGGTTACTGTAACAACTATCTAATAGCCACACCTTATCAGACAGATCATGCATTTTGTTGCATGTTAGGATCATGGAGTTAGTATTATATGTACTAACATTAGCTATCTGGTTTTCTTGATCAGTTATCTTCTTTCTGCAATCACAAGCATAATGACCAAATTTATTGTAATAATAACATCTCACATTTGATTAGTTAGATTTGTAATTATTGTTGAAGCTTCTGTTGCTGCTGCTTCCACTTTCATGTTCATGATCTTCTCGGTCATCTCTCTGAATACCATATTTTCCACCTTGTCCTCTGCCTCTCGATTGACCTCTGTCTCGACCTCTTGAAATAGAAACTTGACTTTTGAAAGCGGTTTCTAAAGTGTAATCCTTATTTCTGTCTATCCTTGCCTCATGTGATAGAAGTCATCAATCAACTCATCAACTTTCAGTTTGTCCAAATCCTTGGCTTCTTCTATGGCCGCTACCACAACATCAAACTTGGTAGACAAATATCTAAGGACCTTCTCAATCCCTGTTCAATATTTTATTTCTTCACCATAATTTTTTAACTGATTTATGACATACATGACATGATTCATGAAAGAATCGATGTCCTTTGACTCCCTCATCTTCAAACTTTCAAAATCTCTCCTAGTATTCTGCAATTTAACAATATTGAATTTTTCCATACCTTGATAGCTTGTCGCCAAAGTTTCCCATCCTTCCTTTGTTGAAGACGTGATCATAATCTTCTTTAATGCTGCTCAGTCCACTCCCTTCTCGATAAGAAGCAACACTTGTGCATTCTTCCTTTTCTCTTTCTTCCATTATTCCCTCTCTGCATTACCGAGGGCTTGCTCTTTTGCGTCATTTTGAGGTTCTACAAACCTAAACTTGACACAATCCCAAACATCATGTGCTTTTAACATAGTCTCAATCTTAATGGCCCACACATCATAATCTTTCCCTATGAAAGAAGGAAGTTTTTGCTAGAAACTGCTTGTTGCCATCTTTCTTCAAGAATTTCGCTTCTCTTATGAAACCCTAAGTTTCATTTTATATATATATATATATGTGTGTGTGTGTGTGTGTGTGTGTGTGTGTGTGTGTGTGTGCTTTGCAAATCACAAAACATAACCTTGTAATAAAACCCTAGGTTTTATTTGTATATAAAAAAATTATTTTATAAAAAATCTTTTATAATAACCACTTTTCCAAAATAATCAAAATAATTCTTTTAAAAGTCCTTTCCAAAAACACTTTTCAAAAACCTATTTTTAATACACACATGTTATCCAAACACAATTTTAAATACCTTTAAAAAAAAAAAAATCAAACATTTTTAAATAACCAATGTATTATTCAAACTTGAGTTCTTTGAAAAATCGTTTTAAACCACCATATTGACCTTTTCTTCACTAGCACGCCTATTGCTGCATTATACATGCATTATGCCTGTTAGGATCCTGTGATTTGACAGATTGGCATATCAAATGACAAGGTAACATGAAACCAATCTTTAGAGTTCTAGGACCTAGCCTTCCTAGACTCAGAGAGGGATCTCTCAGGTTATTTGCAAAGATGTGTGCTTGTTTGATTTTAAGGGTTGATTTTAGGCTAGTTATGAAGTATGAGTTTTGTTGGTTTGTTTGGTTGGGTATGATGATCAAAGAGCATAGATAGAATGAGGAAATCTCTAAGTCATTGGGTAATGGAGTCAAACGAAAGTCATGATAAGTTCATCAATGGATCGGGGAGTATCATAGGGAAAATCTAACTTGGCCAGTGTATCTTCAAAGTTTAAGATTTATGAGGTGAACATCAAGGATAAGAATGAAAAGTAGGACAAAGAGAAATTAAGAATTCTTTATCATGTACTTTAAACAAGAAACATCTTTCAAGGCATCTGTTTTGAAGTAAGCCAAAGGACAGGGCAAACCATAGACTTCTTTAGACAGAATTTTAATAAGCAAACCTTTCAAACAACAATCCAGCAATCAAAAGACTACTTTCAGATAAGAAAACATATAAGATAAACAGTAAGAGCAGCCTAAGATCAAACATAAATAATCTAATTTGCTTTTGACCAACTCTTAAGGAATCTTTAAAGCAACCTTTTGAGGCAGTCCAGCGGACAGGGTGCACCATAGACTTCCCTGGTTTATACTCTACTAAGCGTACTTTGAAAATATCTTTAAAAACAATATCTTTAAAAACAATATCTTAAATTGTACTCAAAGGAGCATGGACTCACCACTTAATTTCCCTAGTTTCACTCTATTGAAATCATTCCTTAAAACAATCTCTCAAGCCGTACTCAAAGGGAGACTCCTTGGTTAATTATATTGAATTATTTCTAAGATTACAAGCATAGATGGAACTGGAGGGAAATTAAGAATCCTCCAATCAGACCTTGCAGAAGAAAACATTAAGACAGTGAAGAGCAAACAGAACTAAAGTGCTTTCAAAAGACATTTCTTAGCCTAAAACTTTTACTCTACTGTAACAAAGAAATATGGAAATAGAATGAAGACAGGAAATAACAATAATATATAAAAGTACTTCACCAACAGCCAAGCTCATGGATCCAGTGATCTAGCCTCCTCCATCAACAAACAAATCAGAGCATCCACAAGATCCAAAACATCAATTTTCCTTCAACTTCCAAGAGACTATGTATTACTTCAAAGAATCATCAAATGCCAACCTTTACAATGAGTTCAGATGCAGTATTTATGCTACAAATGAGGAGGTGAGGTTAAGATAGGGTTTGAGTATCATTTATTACAGATTAAGTGCATTCCTGAACTTGAAAACCATGCAAGGCCTAAGGCAGGAATATTTGCAGCTACTTCTCTATTTCAATAACTCTGTCTTAACTTCTAGGGGAAAATAGGTGAATATTTTGACTTTAAGGCCTATTATTAACTATTACAATAATTGCCATGACAGATAAAAATATCTTCTAACTGTGCAATAACTGCCCAAATGCCTTTATGCAAAGGAAACCTGCTATAGGTGGCAGTTTGATATTTTGGAGGAGTAACTGCTTCTTTGTTGAGTTATTCAAGGTTGTCTTTGGGTTATCTGGACTTGCTTTAATCATAAAACTTAGTAATTAGGCCTTCAAACCTTGATTTTACTTTAATAATTTGCCTTACTACCTTTATCCTCTGTTATGCTTTATGACTGTCTTATTCATTTATCCTTTATCTTTAAACCTTTGACTTTTCATCTTCAATTACTGTCTTAAGGGCTTAATCCTTTAATTTATCCTTTGATCTCGGATTAGCCCTCAAAAGCATTCTATAATTCATGTCTTCACTGATGCTTTGTTGTGTTCGTCCTTTGTATGCAGGGAGGGTTTCTTTATGCGTTGGAAGTTTTATAACCCATCGATGATCATGATTCATCGACAATCAAACCCTGAAAATGGCTCATTGATCTTCATAATTTGTTTTTAGGACCCCTGAGTCATCACCAAGGGGTTTCATTCAACAAACAGCAGTGGGAGGGCACTGGCCTATTTTTTCCATTAAACCCTGCAACACACAAACATACGTTAGTTAAAAAGCCTACGAGAGGGGAAAAAACTGGTTTTTCAAGGTTTTGAGGCATAGGGGTGTGATTTACAAAGGAAGAGAAAACACAAAGGGAAGATTCCATAGATGGAATCACTGGCGAGAGCAAACAGAGGGGAAGAACTTTGAATTTTGGTGTGGAGATGAAAGGAGGTTTTGGAAAACTGTGGCTATTTTTCGTGCAGGTAAATGGAAATAAGTGGTATTGGGCTGAGGGCGTTCGATTCCATTTATTTTTCAACGCGTGTCTAAGGGGAAACCACTTTTATCACGTGGGTTGGGGGTTTTAACCTTCGACGGCTAAATCTACGTGATATGGGTTTCAGACCGTCAGATCTCAGGTGATGAGATCTATGGTGCAGATAGTGTCTTGGAGCAGGGTACAGGTTTGGAAAATGGGACTTGGTGGATAGGTGGCGTTAGGTGAATGGGTGGCAGAGCTAGTGGAGAGCGGGGCCCGTTTTATTATTTCAACGGTTTAGGAGTTTATTTATAAGGTTTGTGGGGTTTAAATGAAATGAAAAGGCAGAGGCTTTGTTATATGGGGGAAGGGGCGGAGAATAGGTGGAAGGTCAGGGTGAGAGTCGTATGGGTAAGGGGGCTAGGTTTTTAAGCCAAAAAGGGCTTAAGGGCCAATATAATAAAAAGGGGTGTACTTTATAAAAAAAGGGTTTTAATAACGTTTTTGAGGGTCTGATAGGTTAGAAGTCAGCTTTAAACAATGTAAAAAGGGTTTTTTAGAAGACAATGATGAATAAGGGAGGTTATGAGGGGTTTTTTAGAGGAAAGAAGAAATGGGTTTTTATAGGGAAAAAGGGTGAATGAGGGTGTAAGTGAGGTGATGAAAATGAGGCAAATCAGGCCTATAAAATGGAGTTTTCTTTGCAACAAGATGACTTTGAAAAGGAAAAATATAAATTTTATAGTGACAAAATTATGTATATGATAATGAAGGCAGTGAGATTTCTAGAACACACAAGGTTTCTTCAAATATTGTTTCTAGAAATCTAGGCTTTACAACTTAGTCATATTTTGATATCAACAAAATTACTGATGACTAACAGTGGCTCCACTTGTGGAGGGCAGCTTTCCTTTCAAGGTGTCCAGAACCTTCAGTTTATTAAATCTCTAAGTTTCAGCAGACCAGTGCCTTCTCCGTTGGGTAGATTTCCCTTCTTTCTCATTTTGCTGATATTTCTCTGAAATGACAACTTTTAACAATCCACAATATGTGATTTCCTTTGACAGCATTCTACCTACCCAATCCTACTTGTCCTATCATTTTTTCTTCTTCTTTGAGTGCATTTGAACTAGCAAACTCTTTGAAATTTATTTTTTTAAACAAAAATAAACTATCTATTCACATCCTTATTCCTTCCAAGAGTTCAGATTAAACTGTTGAACTCTTTTATTTTCTACCTAGACTACTTGACTTCCAGGATTAAAATGTTTGGCAGTCTTGATTCTCTAACTATTGACGTAAAATTGAAAACATGGTTCAAATCAGGATTACACAGTCTGATTAACCATGGTTGTGGCATTTGGAACGAGCTGCACACAAACATTATTTTGCAGAAAAAGCAAACTAGACAGATAAGGTTGTGATTTGTCATTAGAGATGCATCCTTATCTTATCTCTCTGGTTCTGTTTTGAGCATGTGGAACTAGCATATTCATATTTTCCTAATCTATCCTTTCTGATAAGCTAAGTCTGAAATAATCTTGACAATCATTGCTTCTACTAGCTTATCAACATAAATTTAAAACATGTTCAGCCATGATTAGGCTAGATGACTGAACAAGGTATCTTTTTGAATCAGCAGTGGCATTTAGACTTGCACACTTTTAGCAGTATTGTTTTTTGGGTATGGGGTTGTACCTCTTTTGAATTTTCCCTCTTTTCCTTTTCTTTTTCTTCTGTTGTTTTTGTATTTTCCTCAACATTTCTCATGCTATGTTATGTATAATGAGTGAAAACATTGAATCTAGGATTCTTGACAGAAATAATGTTTGAGCATCCTGCCATTGACAGGACTTCCAAATAGTTCTTCACCATTTAGCCCTTGTAAGAAGAAAGCATTATGACCCCTAATTGAGTGAATGATATAAGGTCCATTCCACAAATTCTCAAATTTACCATGTTTACCTTTGTCTTCCCTCCTAGAATCCCATTTCAAGACTATATCTCCAACTTGGAAATTTTTTGATTTAGTCCTTCTATCAAAGATCTTCTTGATATTTTCTTGAACTGCTTGTGTCCTTTTGTACACTTCTTCTCTTGTCTGTTGTAAATGAATGGTTTGATTTAGCCTTCTCTACATGTTATTTTCTTCTGTTTGTACTTCTTGGAGAAGTTTCATGACTGGAACTCCCAAAGATGTAGGGAAGACTGCATCTATGCCATATACCAGCTGATAGGGGGACATATTCATTGATTTCTTGGTGGTAAGTCTATCAGCCCATAATGCATGAAGTTTACTATGCCATGATTTTTTATTTTGATATAGCAATCTTTTGATAATATTGATCAGGCTTTTATTGGAAGATTCAGCTAGGCCATTTCCTTGGGGGTGGTAATTTGTGGAATGCCCTAAAGTGATATGGTATTTATAGTAGAAGTCAATCATTTTCTTGGATTCGAAGGCAGCAGCATTCTCTATAATGATTTTTCTAGGACAACCAAAACGGGATAGTATGTTGGTTTCAAGGAACTTGATAATGACAGAGTCAGTAGAATTCCTAGAAGGGATGGCTTCTTTCCATTTGGTAAAATAATCAGTGGCAGTATGGGTCCACTTATGTTGGGCAGATGAGGTTGGGTGAATTTCTCCAATAAAGTCTAAACCCCATTGCTGAAAGGGAGCCTCAATACTGATGGGATGCAAAGGTAAAGGTAGGAGTTTCCTCTTGCCATCAAAAATTTGACACTTATGGCAAGTAATGACTAGCTTTTGAGTATCTGGGAAAACGGTGGGCCAATAGTAGCCAGCTCTAAGAATCTTGTTTGTTGTGGTCTTTCAGTAAAGGTGGCCTCCACATTCCCCCTCATGCAACTCATGCATGATTTTTCCTGCATCATTCTCAAGCAAACATTTAAGCAATATGCCAACAACATTTTTCCAATATAATACTCCCTCCAAAATGAAATAATTTAAAGCTTTATGTTTCAAGAATCTAGATTTAGTCTATGATAAAAAAGGAGGAGTATTAAGATAGAGAAGCACATAAATGATATCAGCATACCAAGGTGACTTCAAGAAAATTTCTTCAATGTATGGAACTATGAATTCCTATGTTTCTTCCAAAACATCAACCATATTCATATCTAATGCTTGGAAATTTGATTCTTCCATGAGTTTTACTAATCCTTGTCCTTTAATCAGCTTGGTAGGCCTAATTTATAAATCATATTCTAAGATGATTGCAATCCATTTTCCCCTTTTTCCATCAGGGTCTTGATTTAGAATGTCTTTGACAACAATATGTGGAGCAAAAGCAATGATATGGGAATGTAGAATGTATACCTAGAAATATTTCAATGATTTTATCAAGGCTAAGGCCTGCTTCTCCATGATGTTATATTTGAGTGGAGCATCTCTTAAGGCTCTACTAAAAAAGGATATGGGTTGTTCTTGCCCTGTATTATTCTTTTGCAGTAATACTGCAGCAATGGTATGTTTAGAGGAAAATGAGAAAATGTATAAATGTTTAGTGAAATCAGGACTAATAAGAACTAGTGTTTGAGTGAGAGCTTGTTTAACCAGTTCAAATGATTGTTTGGATTCTATGGTCCACTTAACCCATGTTTCCTTTTTGAGCATATTGGTGATATTCCTCAAAAGTTCAGCAAGGTTGGGGATGAACCTCCTCAAGAAATTGATCTTCACAATGAAAGACTGCAATTCTTTGAGGTTTCTAGGATGGCTGATTTTCAAAATGCCTTCAATCCTTTTAGGATCTACTTTGATTCCCTCTTCATAAATTATGTAACCAATAAGTTTTCCTTCTTGGAGACCAAAGAGTGTCTTTTTGGGATTCAAAGATAAGCCATATTTTCTACATTTCTCAAAAACTTTTCTCAAAGGAAGCAAATGTTCTTTATCAGTTTTGGAGAAAACAGTAATGTCATCAAGGTAAATGATTATGAAATAGCCTATGTCTTCTGAAAAATCTATGTCCATGGCCCTTTGGAATGTGGCCCCTACATTCATCAAACCAAATGGAATTTTAACATACATGAATGTACCCCAAGGTGTGGTAAAAGCAGTTTTGTGTTGGTCATTTGGGAGTACTAGCACTTGGTTGTAGTCTGAAAAACCATCCAACCGTGATATTATTTTATATCCAACCACCTTTTGAAGTATATGGTCCATTTTAGGTAAGGGATAATTATCTTTTAGGGAAGCCCTATTCAGATTTCTGAAGTCAATGCAAAGCCTAATTTCCCCAGTTTTCTTCCTAACAGACATAAGGTTAGAAACCCACTGTGAGTATCTAAGGGGAACTATGATCCCAGCATCATACATCTTTTTTATCTCTTTCTTAACTAAAGGTAATAAAATAGGGTTTATCCTTCTTAGTTTTTGTTTGAAAGGTTTCTGATTTTCCTTAAGAGGAATTTTATGTTGAATAATGTTGGTATCATATGATTTTAAATCTTTGTACCCCCATGCAAACACATCATGTACTCCTTGAAAAAGTTCAATATACTCTTGTTTGATATGAGTAGGGAGAGTGCTAGATAACTTGATCATTTCTGGTTCATTTATGTTGCCTATGTTATGTTCTTCTATATTAGTTTATGTAGGCTCTATCTTTCGTTTTTTAGCTACATCATTGAAATCAAAAAGCTCCTCTAATGGCGTAAGGCCCCTTAGTATTCAATCATTTTAAATTTGTAAAACTTCAAGGTCCGTTTGGTCTGGTTTGTTTAGTAATTCTGCCTTATAAAGATGTTCAAATTGGTTTATATCAGCAGTAGAGGACAACTCTATTTCATGGGCTTTTTCTTCATCAGGATAGTCTTTTTCATGGCTTGAGTTAGGTGTTGGTTCAGCAAAATAATTTCTTGATTGCAGAAAATCATTAATGTGTTTATCACCCTCAAACACTTGCCAATGGTTTTCATTGTCAGGGACTGTAGGATTATTTTTTACTTTCACATTGAGTTGTTCATTTATCTGGGGTATTTGGCAATTGCTGGCAACAAAGGCAAGTTCATTTGCAAGGTTATTTTGAGCTCTAGGGATGAAGGTGAGTTCATATTTTTCAAAGGTTTTTAAGAGCTCTAGGGTAGAATTCCTATATTCTCTTAATCTTGGTTTTTTGTCTGAATACTCCCCTTTTATCTGCCTAATAATCAGCTCTGAATCTCCTTGGACTAATATTTTCTTGGCTCCTAGATCTTTGAACAGATGTAGGCCAAGGAGGAGGGCTTCATATTCTGCAATGTTATTTGTGCATGGGAAGTCAAGTTTATAGGAGTGTCCTTTGTTTGTATTATGAACCCACACACCATCTCCATAACCTTCTTTGGTGCAAGAGCCATCAAAGCTCATTTCCCACAGTTTTTCTGCCTCATGCTCATTATCATTTTGATGTTTAGGGTTGCTAAGTTTAGAGCTGTCAGATTCTTCTTTTAGGGACAAATTTGACTATTTAGGTGGAATTAACTCCATCTTATTTTCATTTTCTTATTGACTGATTTCATATTCATTTTATAAGATAAAGGAGTCTAAATATAAATGAATAGAATAAACAGGGGTGTTGTTTGGCCTATCTATGTTGCTTACCATAAATTTCATATGGGATTCTCTGTATAATCTTCTAGTTTGGTTAAAAACTGGAATGGTAGCATAAGACATGTCCATTTGAAGGCTTCTCTAAAGTTTGTCTCCCCATGATCTGGATAAAAGCATGCCATACTTTGGGGGAATATCAGTAACCACTATGTCCATAACTAGACCCTTAGCAGGAATTTGTGCCAGATTGACACATAAATCCTTGATCGACCTAAACATTTAACTCTGCTTGAATCAAATGAATACAGGTCCTTGTAAGGTTTAGTAATTTCTAGGCCTAATCTCTCCATCACCACTTTTGGAATAAGATTGTGAGAGGCACCAGAGTCTAGCATGGCATTGTGTAAGATATAATCATGTATATTCAAGCTGATATAAAATGGAGGAATGGTTCCTTCTTGGTATTTCCCTTCTACTTCAGGACCAAACAACAATTTTGGTTTATCATCTATCAAGTTCAAGGTATCAGTTTCATTTCCTATATTCAAAGCTTTCAAACTTGATTTTTATATACATCCTGGGTTACTAGTTCAACCAAAGGTATGCTAATTTTGATCTTGGAAATTTCTCCTTCAAGGCTAAAAGGGATTAATGATTTTGACATATTTACATTTTTTTTGTCAATCATAGTCTTTTCAACAATTCTAATTTGTTGAGTTTTAATAGGATTGTTATTTAGGACAGATTTTGCAAGGCCACTAGTAGAATTACTAGGGAAACTTGTGTCAACACTTTTATGATTGGTTTTGTCTATGTTTGAGTCATTCTTCTTAGTCAAAGTGTTATTACTGCTTGCTGTCTTTTTAGAAGGTTTTCTGAATTTTTCCTAATAGAAGTGTCTATTTGGTCTTTTTTGGCTGAATCTAGGTACTTTTTTCTCCTAAGATCATATTGTCTGTGTACCTCCAATATTGCATTTTCATACCCCAATTGGTAATCTTCAAAATCCTCATAGTTTGTGTTAGTTTATGCCGAGGAGAAGAATCCTTGTTCTTCTTCAGTGAGGAAAACATCTGTCTCACTGTAAGATCCTATCATATTCACATGATTTTATTCCAACCTTTCAGTTACCCTTTCTTCTTCTTGATCTACATAGTTTTGTTGAAAGGGAGGCCTAATTTGTTGGTCATTATCTCTTGGTCTATCTTAAATAGGGTCTCTTCTGAAATTAGGATTTCTATTTCTGTTTTGGGGATTGATTTGGTTTTCTCTTGGAGGCACTCTATCATTTAAGTTTATTTTCTCAAGCATTCTTTCCATTACCCTTACTAAGTTGTCAATTTTGGCATCAGATGATGAGGTTGGTGTCATTGTTTCATCTTTGTATGTAACACTTTTCTCTGATTTCAGCCTAGCTCTTTTCTCAATCAGATTTTCCTCTACACTTATGGCTCCCCTTTGCATATCTTCTGAGGTTAAAGGGTCTCTTTCTCTTAGCTGGTAGGCAATGTCCAGATCAAAGCCTTCAGGAAATTTAGCTATGGCTAAACCTAGTGGAGGTTTCAAGTTTGGGGGAAGTGCATTGTAAACACTATCGAATCTAGTGCAATAATCTTGGAAACTTTCCCCAGTGTTTATTTTGAGGTTTCTATACTCTGAAAGGATTTTGAGAGGGTTCTTTTTCATTTCCCATTTGTTTATGAATGTTTGTTATAAAGAAGGAAGATCATTTATGCTATTAGGAGTTAAGTTTTTAAACCATTTCTTGGCTTCTCCTCCTAAAATTTGGGCAAAGATTCTCATCTTAATGGTCTCTTATTCTATTTCCATGTAATCAAAAGCATCATTCATTTTATCTACATGCTATTGAGCAGTAGTAGATTCATTTCCAATGAAATGGGGAATTCTAGATTGATAATCATTTGGTAAAGGAACCAAGGGTTGTGGTAACACTAATGGAGCATACCAGGCAGCCATAATAGGAAAAAATGGTGGATTTACAAGAGGTGGATTTGTGAAAGCAAAAGTGGGGTGAAATGGAGTATTTTGAACAAAGGAAGTGTGGAGGGGTGTATTGGAAGTACTAGGACCTGCAAAGTGATTTTGAGCAGATTTGTTATGGAAGGAGCTGAAGTGATGGAGAAGCTGAAAATCAGGTGGAGTGGAAGGGGAGGTTTCTCTACTAGAGCTTTGCTGCAAATCTATGGGCTCAAGGTCAGCTTGGTCTATATCACTGTATGACTTGGTTCTGAATAGGTTCTTTCTATGAGACAATTCAAAGTGAGGATCTTTCAAGACTGTAAGGTTTTCAGGGACAGATCTTGTTCTTTGGATGATCCTAACAGTAGTTAAGCTTCCAGCTCTAGAATTTTGCCACAAAATCTTTTCTGGATCATCAACTATTGTAGGGGGATTAGGATCTGGATGAGATCTAGTATTGATCCTATGTGAAGCCAGATTTCAAGTTCAAAATTTAACAGAGGCTGAAAGTATAAGGATTGTTTTCAAAAGTTTGACCTCTCTTAACATTTAGTTCCTCTTCTAGAATATGGGATTAGGCCTTTAGACTCCTAGGGACTGATTTGAAACAACCTTAAGGAAATATAAGAGTACTAGTGGAGTAATAGGCCTACTGGGGCTAGTGGAGTCGCCAGGTGGAAATTTTTAGCTTTTTTGAAGGTAAAATATGTTCTAGTCCACCACCAATAAGTAATAAAAGCCAATCAAGAGATATTTTTGGGTTTTTCTGAGTTTTTATGTGGTTATGTGGTTTGTAAGAGTATCCTATACCTGAATCATCATGTAGCTAAGATGGTGACACAAACTGAGTCTACTCTATGGTTGATAGCTTGAATCTTTTAAGGTTTGATGAGGGTTTCTACAATCCTAAGGTGTACTTAGATTGTCACTGATTTAGAAAGCTTCATCATGATTACCATTAAGTTGGTAGTGCTTAAAGGTAGCTATGGTTCATTGGATGAATACTAAGTGTTTTATCTAGGGACTCTACTCAAAAGGTCCCACCCTGATCGACAGAATGTTAGGATGGCGATGAGGTGGCAAATAAACCACCAGATGCTATTTAGTCAAGGGTTTCTGAGTCCTTTAAGATATGTTTAAGCATGAACTATTCTCAGATGTCCCACCGTAATCGTCAAAATGTTAGGATCCTATGATTTGGCAGATTGGCATACCAAATGGCAAGGTAACATGAAACCAATCTTTAGAGTTCTGGGACCTAGCCTTCCTAGACTCAGAGAGGGATCTCTCAGGTTGTTTACAATTATGTGTGCTTGTTTGCTTTTAGGGGTTGATTTTAGGCTAGTTATGAAGTATGATTTTTGTTGGTTTGTTTGGTTGGGTATGATGATCAAAGAGCATAGATAGAATGAGGAAATCTCTAAGTCATTGGGCAATGGAGTCAAATGAAAGTCATGATAAGTTCATCAATGGATCGGGGAGTATCATAGGGAAAATCTAACTTGGCCAGTGGATCTTCAAAGTCTATGATTTATGAGGTGAACATCAAGGATAAGAATGAAAAGTATGACGAAGAGTAATTAAGAGTTCTTTATCATGTACTTTAAAGAATAAACATCTTTCAAGGCATCTGATTTGAAGTAAGCCAAAGGATAGGGCAAACCATAGACTTCTCTGGACAGACTTTTAATAAGCAAACCTTTCAAAAAAAAGTCCAGCATTCAAAATACTACTTTTAGATAAGAAAACATACAAGATAAACAGTAAGATCAGCCTAAGATCAAACATAAATAATCTAATCTGCTTTTGACCAACTCTTTATGAATCTTTAAAGCAACCTTTTGAGGCAGTCCAGAGGACAGGGCATACCATAAACTTCCTTGGTTTAGAATCTACTAAGAATACTTTGAAAAGATCTTTAAAAACAATATCTCAAATTGTACTCAAAGGAGCATGGACTCACCATTTAATTTCCCTAGTTTCACTCTATTGAAATCATTCCTTAAAACAATCTCTCAAGCCGTACTCAAAGGGATATGGAATTACCAAAAGGGAGACTCCTTGGTTATATTCTATTCAATTATTTCTAAGATGACAAGCATAGATGGAACTGGAGGGCAATCAAGAATCCTCCAATCAGACCTTGCAGAAGAAAACATTAAGACAGTGAAGAGCAAACAGAACTAAGCATTAGAGAACTTTTGAGGTCTAAAATGGGCCTCATAAGAAAAATGTACAACAAAAATAAAATTTATAAGAACCAATAGGATTCAAGACGATGATATCAACTAGGGGGGATGATTCACCATTTTTGGGGTAAAAAAATAAAAATAATCAAAAATAAAAAAATAAAAAAACTACTTTTTCAACTTGTATTTTAAACTTATCTCCCTAAATTTTTACTCAAATTTCGAGCGGGAGTACTCGTTGGATGTAGAATTTAATTTCTCATCCAAGGAGTACCCATGTTTCATACTTTCGACTAACTTTTCTACACGAAAAATGGAAAATACATGAAAAAATGTGATTGCAATCACATTTTTCATGTATTTTTCATTTTTCGTGTACCATATTCCATCAAAAGTATGCAACATGGGTACTCATTGGATGAGGAATTAAATTATGCATCCAACGAGTGTTCCCACTTGAAATTTGAGTAAACCCATATGGAGATAAGTTGAAAATACGAGTTGAAAAAGTAGTTTTTTCCTTTTTCCCTCTAAGATTTGATGATGTAATCAAATCTTATTTTATTATTTTCACTATTATTTTATAATTTCCTTAAGAGGCCCATTTTAGACCTCAAAATTCCCCTAATGGTGCTTTCAAAAGACATTTCTTAGCCTAAAACTTTTACTCTACTGTAACAAAGAAAGATGGAAACAGAATGAAAATAGGAAATAACAATAATAGATAGAAGTACTTCACTAACAGCCAATCTCATGGATCCAGTGATATAGCCTCCTCCATCAACAAAAAAATCAGGGCATTCACAAGATCCAAAACATCAATTTTCCTTGAAATTCCAAGAGACTATGTATTACTTCAAAGAGTCATCAAATGCCAACCTTTACAATGAGTTCAAATGCAGTATTTATGCTGCAAATGAGGAGGTGAGGTTAAGATAGGGTTTGAGTATCATTTATTACAGAGTAATTGCATTCCTAACCTTGAAAACCATGCAAGGCCAAAGGCAGGAATATCTGCAGCTACTTCTTTGTTTCAATAACTCTGTCTTAACTTCTAGGGGAAAATAGGTGAATATTTTGACTTTAAGGCCTATTCTTAACTATTACAATAACTGCCTTGACAGAGAAAAATATCTTCTGACTGTGTAATAACTGCCCAAATGCCTTTATGGAAAGGAAACATGCTATAGGTGGCAGTTTGATCTTGTAACTGCTTCTTTGTTGAGTTATTCGAGGCTGTCTTTTGGTTATCTGTCCTGTTTTAATCATAAAAATTATTAATTAGGCCTTCAATCCTTGATTTTACTTTAATAATTTTCCTTACTACCTTTATCATCTGTTTTGCTTCATGACTATCTTATTCATTTATCCTTTATCTTTAAACCTTTGAATTTTCATCTTTAATTACTGTATTAAAGGCTTAATCCTTTAATTTATCCTTTGATCTCGGATTAGCCCTCAAAGGCCTTCTGTTCTTCATGCCTTCACTACTTTGTTGTGTTTGTCCTTTGTATGCAGGGAGGGTTCCTTTATGCATTGGAGGGTTTATAACCCATCGATGATCATGATTCATCGACAATCAAACCCTGAAAAGGGCTCATTGATCTTCATAATTTGTTTTTAGGACCCCTGAGTCATCACCAAGGGGTTTCATTCAACAAACAGCAGTGGGAGGGCACCTGGCCTATTTCTTCCATTAAAACCTGTAACACACAAACATACATTAGTTAAAAAGCCTGCGAGAGGGGTAAAAACTGCTTTTTTAGGGTTTTGAGGCATAGGGGAGCGATTTACAGAGGGAGAGAAAATGCAGAGGGAAGATTCCGTAGATGGAATCACTGGGGAGAGAAAACATAGGGGAAGAACTTTGAATTTTGGCACGGAGGTGAAAGGCGATTTTGGAAAACCATGGCGGTTTTTCACGCAGGTAAACAATGGCAAGTGGTATTGGGCTGAGGGCAGGCAATTCCATTTATTGCTCAATGCGTGTCCAGGGGGAAACCTCTTTTATCACGTGGGTTGGGGGTTTTAACCTTCGACGGCTAAATCTGCGTGATATGGGTTTCAAACATTCAGATATCGGGTGATGAGATCTACGGTGCGGACAACATCTTGGAGTGGGGTGCAGGTTTGGTGGATGGGACTCGGTGGATAGGTGGCGCTAGGTGAATAGGTGGCAGAGCTAGTGGAGAGCGGGGTCCGTTTTATTATTTCAATAGTTTAGGAGTTTATTTATAAGGTTTGTGGGGTTTAAATGAAATGAAAAGAGGGAGGCTTAGTTATATGGGGGAAGGGGCAGAGAATAGGTGGAAGGTTGGGGTGAGAGTCGTATGGGTAAGGTGGCTAGGTTTTTAAGCCAAAAAGGGCTTAAGGGCCAATATAATGAAAAGGGGCGGACTTTATAAAAACAGGGATTTTATAACATTTTTTAGGGTCCGATAGGCTAGAATTCAGCTTTAAACAATGTAAAAAGGGTTTTTTAGATTGTTTTAAGGGTTTTTTAGAAGACAATGATGAATAAGGGAGGTTATGAGGGGTTTTTTAGAGGAAAGAAGAAATGGGTTTTTATAGGGAAAAAGGGTGAATGAGGGTGTAAGTGAGGTGATGAAAATGAGGCAAATCAGGCCTAGAAAATGGAGTTTTCTTTGCAGAAAGGTGACTTTGAAAAGGAAAAAGATAAAGTTTATAGTGACACAATTATGTTTATGATAATGAAGGCAGTGAGATTTCTAGAACTCACAAGGTTTCTTCAAATATTGTTTCTAGAAATCTAGGCTTTACAACTTAGTCATCTTTTGATATCAACAAATTACTGATGACTAACAACGCCTTCATGCTAACACTCCCCACAATACGTTGAATTGTTTTAAACGCTCGTATCATTTTGTTGAAGTGCGTTAATATTAATGCTGTGAATTTTCAACTAGCCCGCATGCTCTAAAATTGCGACAAGTTTTTAACATGTAAGGCAGCTCTCTATTGAGCTCACTAGCATTATAACTCACTGATTATAACTTCCAGATGTGTTATACCTTAAATAATTGAGAAAAAAAATTTCTTCACACACATGGATGATTGATGATTCGTCTTTCCCCGGTTCTTTGTAACCTCACTCTAATACCAATTCGTTGGAAAGGCAGAAGAGCAAAGGATAAAATTATACAAATATTTCACACACAATAACACACATGAGTTGTGTCTCTTATATTAATCACACGAACTTCAATCACACTCTCACTAAATACAATGAACCTAGTGAAGGGTATTTATGCTTTTCTACTAACGACATGCTTGACATGCACACACTTACCAAACTCATCTATCACATAACTCGAATTGCTCAACGCTCACTTAACTGACTCTCTAATTCACTTATCAAATTCATATATCAAATTACTCAACGCTTACTTAACCGATTGTCTAACTCTTCATTGGGGAATTAATTAACTATTCTAACACCATTGAATCGGTCGGTTCTATGCCACTCCTATTTTCCACTCTCAGTAACCTGAAGAGACATAAATAGTGTGAGAGCCTCACAAGTGAAAAAAATACTATAGCTTAGGGATTACAAATTTTTAGATTCCCAAGTGATGCTCATAGTACGAACCTGTAAGAATTTAGAACAGTTGAATTAAAACGGGCCAGTGGCCAATATTTTTAACCATTTCCAATGGAAAATGGCATCCTAAGTGGAAAGAAAAATACCTAGTCACAGAAGAAACCAATGGTAGTCAAGCCATAGATGCAGTAAGCTAAATAATGGGCTAGAATAAGTTGAGAGCTTAACTGTTCAGAAGCTGGTTTGAGGGAACACCGAATTACAACATCAACAACAACAAAACAAGCTAAATAATCAATAACCTCACACCTAAATTTGTAGAATAGAGTGGAAAATAAAATGCATACAACTATCAAATCATTTGGTACTTGTTTCAAAAGCTGAGTTAGCAGAGCACAAAATCCTGAACCCTAGTTGAAATGGATTAATAGAGAAAAAGCACCAGTGTGGTTTCTGTTAACACTGTTCGCGGCTCGGTCTGTAAATCAACATGGAGCACCGAGAATGGTGTGAGACGAACGACTCAAACGCACCGTGCATGAATTTTTTAATTTTATTTTACATAATGAATTCTATGTCAATTTCCAAAATTAATCTGGTAAAATATTATGTTGGTGAGAAACATATACATTACATGCACATTTGCGCGTTGAGGAGGCATGTTTCCAACAGAGTGCTAAAAACCAAATTTGCCCACTGTTTTGCAAAATTCGAAGTCCATGCACTGAGAAACAGATGAAAGCAATGCAGGCAATGGGATCATTGATGGGAGGGTGCCTTAAAAATGCAAAGGTCACATTGGTGCTTGAGATCTCTACAGGACTGTAAATAGTAAAAATATTGTTTACGACTGGTAAATGTTTTTTTAAATAAATGCTTTTGCGGTGTGCTCCTGTATGAGATGCACCGGGCGGTTATATCAATTGTGCACCACATTTATTTAAATTAAAAAAAATATAGGTTGGTGCGTTAGGGAACATTAACCACCCTAGGCCTTCGTCGTTAGAGTATAGCACCGAACTTGGTGGAAATGATGCTTTTAACTTCACCCTTTTATGGTGCACTGGATTACTGAGACGCACCAGGCCGGTTTGTACGGATCGCACTTCCTTTGAATAAAAAACATATTCCGGTGCATCATTGTAACTAAACTGAATCGGGTCGTCATCGTTAGTGTATAGCACTGAAATGGTGAAAATATTTTTTTAAATAAAACTCTCGTGCGATGCTCTCAATTAATGAAACACACTGGGCTGGAAATATACGACCAGCATCGGGTGTGTTATATAAAAAGAACCATATATTTTCATTAAATAAACACACTATGTTGGGGTGTCATATCACCATAACCGCACTGGGGCTTCGTTGTTAGAGTATATCACCGCAATGGTGAAAATATTTTTTTTGATTAACCAATTGGTCAGTGCGCTCGATTAATTCCAGGCACCGGGAAGGTTATATATTGAGTGTATCGGTGTGCCATTTTATTGTATGCATCGGTGCACTTTATATAAAGCACACTGTCCTTTTTTTTAAAACTTTGTCTCGGTACCCATCAACTTGTACACACCAGTGCGTTATAAGGGAGGAACTGCTTATTAGACGTCTCGGTGCGTCGTATGTATGAAGTGCAGTGTTTTTTTTTGTAGTACTTAAAAATAACTCTACAATGATGATTCAACCTCTACTATGCACCAATGCGTCA
This sequence comes from Pinus albicaulis, assembly GCA_034641835.2. Lineage (NCBI taxonomy): Eukaryota > Viridiplantae > Streptophyta > Pinopsida > Pinales > Pinaceae > Pinus > Pinus albicaulis. Next base: position 259,468,762 of record CM076570.1, read on the forward strand.
CATATATATTAAGCGCATCAGTGCGTGTTATCATTATAAATGCATCGTAAAAAAACATTCGTAAAAGCATCCGCTCGCCAACCTCCTCCAGTGACCTCCATTACAAATAGATATATGGGATATTTTTATAAGGGCTTCCACAAAAACATCTGCTAGAGGGTCTTTTCCTTGTAGTGTGATCCAGTATTTTTGCAACTTGGACCTCCCCCACTCGTTTATTCTTCCAAGTAGGTTTTTATGTGGAATCATGTATTACAGATAAAACATTCTTCCCTAGACAGGTGCTTATCTAGAACAACAGGTTAAATATTTTACGACTATATTTCCTAACTATGAACAAACACACAGAATGAAATCAGAAGCTTACTTGGAGTCCAAGTGCTTCCAAAATCTCCTTTTGTTTCTTTTGCTGTAGCTTCAAATTTTAGTCGGCTGTGCAAAATATTTCCTGCAAGAATGAACACTAAACAACAAGAGATAGAAATAATACAGATGCCTATTCAATTTAGTTAGCTAAAACAATAAAGCATAAACCATATACATCAAATAAGAACTCATAATATGGAAAATAAGAGCTTATACAGATGCATATATGGAAAGATAAGCAGTAATATTTATTAATGATAGAAGGGGAGGTTACAACCCAGTGATTGATTTAGTGTCACCATCTCCAGTAGCATCCCAGCCTCATCAAAATGCAGATATCTCTAGCAATATGTCACTCCAAATCACTATCTCAATTGAAATTCCACCAACATTTCTCTACTCAAATTCTTCCTTATCAAACACTAAGATCTGTGCTCAATTTATAGAGAAGCTAAAGGTAGTTTTACAATCAATTAATTTCCAATAATAGGCAAGAGATGTTCCCAATATTTCAGATGTCAAATGGACACATGGATTCGAAGCTTGACACATGGGAACTCTTCTAGAAGGCATTGGCCAAGTGGAGATTCCGAAACAATGAGAATTTCGCTCCCAATGTGACCAACACACCGGTGAATGTCGAGAAGTGCTTTGCAGAGAAGACTTGCATGGGGCTACCTGCATATGCAACGCACTTAGTCCCTTGAGAGGAAGCGGTGGTGAGCTCTCATATTATATATTATAAACTTCAAATCTTGGAAACCTTTCGAGATGAAAGTCATGAATGATTTGTCTTGTTCTTTATCTTAGGGCATGTAGCAACTGAAATGATAGAGGATGATAAACCCTATTCATTTGTCCTGGAGATGATGTCCAGTTAACCAAGTCATTGGGAATGATGCCCAAATTGAACTTTAACAAATTCCCCCCTAAAGCATGAAGCCAGAATAATAATAGAAATATTTTTACTGATATGATTTACACTATGATGGGCTGGAGATGAAGTGGAGTGGCGACCTGCATCAATCTTACAATACGTTACATCATGATATATCATCTTTGATCATAATTTCTGAGGGTAGGCATTCCCATGTTCAACACATAAATAATGTAATAACATGTACATAATTCAGAAAGTCGTCTTCATTGGAATGTTACCCAATGAAAACATGCCTATAGATATAGGCCCATGTTCGGATGACAATCTGTATGTAAGGTCATCGTACAGATGATGTGTACAAAAATCCTAAAATTGCAGCTTGGATGGATGAAACTAGATCCGGGGTCTTCTTATCTCGTTCACTCGATCATTCGGGTACAAGTCTAGCCATGCGAATATAAGATTTGTAGTTGAACATGGTAAGACATCGTTTGATTACCAGCCAATGATGTGAGCTGTTAACAAATGCGAGAGAACCACCATTGATGTCAATGGCCCTCAAGGTACTGCAGTACATTTCGTAAGGCGTGAATAGATGATTTGATGTCGAACGCCAAAAAAAATATTTCGGTCAAAGGTCCAGAAGCGAGGATCTTGTCAATGCTGTAACAAGCCTCATGGTACCGGAATCGGATGTTTCTAAGTGAACTTCCTAGATAATGATTTGTCATTGACAAGAAGCCACCTTATTGTGAAACAGGAGTTACTGATTTCAGAGACAAAGGGATGACTTGATATAGCAATTTTCAGGGATGACGGTCATGAGAATGAAAGCTTATGAGTATTTCAAAAGGATGAGTATACATTGGATGACTTCTCTTGAATATACTGGCGACACTAAGATGAGTTGGCAGCATTGACCCAAAACCGAAGTGAAGGTACGATGAACCATAGGTATGAATGAACCATCAAGAATATTACCAAACCCAAATAGTCACGGTGATGGAGTGAAGTGTCATGTTCAAGAGCAACCTGCTACCATAAAGAATTCTGCTCACTTTCCCAAATTTTCCCCGATCATTTGTCGACCAGTACCTCTTTATTTTTTAACAAGCTTGAGGAGGATAACATTTGCTTGATCTATAATTCAACCCTTCAGGTGAATAAAGTATCTCTATTTAATAATTTAACGAGTCTAGCGATGAATGAAACTCGATTATTGCCATGATCGACAAGCTCGTCGCTATTTTATGTTTTAACAAGCCTAACGATAGTGATAGCCCGGTCCTTTTTCATATTTAGAGAGTTTGAAAAAGAGGATGAAAGAAAACTCCATAAGTATATTTTTATAAATTTGTCTCTCAGATCTAAAAAAAGTGTAAAAAATATCTAAGAGAACCTCTTTGGTCATGTTTAACCAAGGTGTTCCTTTTTCGTAAATAATCTATCTCAGTCTAGAAAACGGTTAAACTTATACTCAGTGGATATCGATTCATTTACTTTTACGAGCTTGAAAAGACAAGTGCTCAGAAATATTTTCATATTATCAGAGTCTGAAAAGAGCTGGAAGAAGACTCCAGAGGTTCCCTTTTCATTGTTATCGAAGCTCGAAAAAGAGATAAAAGTGCACCTCAAATCCTTTTATTTTTTAACAAAGCTCGAAAAATAAGGAGAAAAAGTATGCTTTGTGGTCAAGTCATTCTTGAAATAAATCTGCACGACTAATTTGTTCATCAGTTGTAAGACCTGTTCATAACAAAATCAAATGGATTAAAAATGCCTGTTTCATGATAAAAACATAATAAAAACTATAGTCATAGCAATAAATACGATTTCAAATAATTAAATGACTATTAAAAGTAGTTTTACTATTCATTTTTACCATTCCATAGTTACCATTTTCATTTTGGAGCTCTGAACCTAATTTTCCCCCGAACTTTAGCTGCTGATTGCAATCATTTTTGTGGATGGATTTTGTTGCCGTTTGATCCAGGTTAGTGCCATGAACCTCCTCTTTCCTTCAGTATTCATTTCATTTTCAATTTTTGAAAATTTTAAGGGTTTTAAGGTCCCTAGGGTAAATTCTACCCAAAAATAGGGCAACGCACCCTTGAATGTCAAAACCTGCATTGCATAGCAAGTAAATTGAAGGCTACTTGCATACACAATGCATTGTCTCTTGTTAGGGACTGTGTTGGGTGCAATTTAGATTTTTTTTTTTTTTGCATTATGCCCAAAATTTGCCCAATTTTTTTCTTTGAATGGAATCTAATGGTTCTTATGGTTGTATTTCAGGTTTCCATCAGATTACAATGAAGATTACATGGAGGGAAAGAGAACATGAAGAACAGGATATGATTGCCCTAAGTACAGTAAGAGCCCTAAGAGATTATGGACTGCTTAAGTACTTCAAGTTGTCACGGATGAGGCAACAAATGGAACTCTTGGAGTTCTTATTTTGAACATGGGATCCAGCTATCGAGGCATTTCATATTAAGAACCAATTGGTTCCCATAATAGTCAGGGATGTATACTTTCTTACAGGTTTGTCGAGGAGAGGCTTGCCTATTTCGCTCTCAGGGTCTCTTCTTGGAGGAGAGACAGTGAGAGATTATGTTTTGCAACACTGTTATCCAGGGGCAGAGCCAAGAAAAGATGGAAAGATAAACATCCAGGATGTTAGATATTTTCCTTTGCGAACTATCCTTTTCACGATCGCAAAAATTGTCGGCACCAATACACTACATGTAGCGAATAGATCGTATATGCAGTATGCGCTAGAGTGTATGGAGCCAACAGTGTTCAACTAGTCTAAAGCTGTACTTTCACAGATAAAGGATCAACTAAACAAATCAAAGGGAGGAAGGAAGAATAAATTTAGTTATGGTTCAATCCTCATATCATTTGCCTTGGAACAGATTCCACTGATGCAGCCACAACATGTGACACTGGATTTGTCTAATCCTAGAGATTCGTGGATGCAGAGATGGGTATAACCCATGGGTCGGCATGCAGGCCAATCGACTGTTTTGTTCTCTACTACATTCTTCGCCTGGTTCAAGTGATATATTGTCACCATAAATGAGTATGCATGCACAGGCATTGATTTCTGAGGAGATCCAGATTTAGCATTACCAGAAGGTGCTCAGTGGGGTGCAATAAGTAAGAATGTTTTGACCATGTTTTTTTTATTTTTACAAGGTTTATACAATTCTTTTTTATTTTGATGTTTTCCCAATACTAAACTAAATGTTTGATGTAATGAAAATGTTGGTCGTGTTCAACTAGTAAAGGAACCAGAGCGTGAAGCAGATGTGCTAGCAGAGAGGGCTGTCGAGAGAGCAGTCCTTCAGGATCTTGCTATGGCTGAAACTTTGTCTAAGCTTCAGCAACACATAGAGGGGTTGACCTTCAGGATTCCAGATTACCGGATCGAAGAGTTACCCATGAGACTGCAGCGACACACTATTGGGATTCCTAACCGTTGGATGCGGTTATTGTGTAGGATAGCTAGATCTATAGCATGTTACCATGAGCACCACTAGTTTACTTTTGACATTCTGCATACATTTTGAGGTCAGATGACCAATGTGCCTTGGGAACAATCTTTTGTAAAAACCTATAACTATCTATCTATATGATTTCAGTGTTTTCCTATGTTTATTGTGCAAACCTATTCAATGATGTGAATGTTTTCTTTAAATATGTTGCAAATGTCTATCTAAAACTTGATTACCTAATGAATCAGTTAATGTGTTCAAATTTCTGGAAATGTGTTGATATTGAATAAAATCAAAGTGTCTTTCCAAAAGTCGAACTCTTAGGAACAATCTATGTAGTTTTGGATTTCTAACAGTATAAACACTAGTAAGTTGTAATACCGCAAGTTGTGAGTCTAACCTTATGATTATGCCATTAGTACCAAATGAAATGGAATCAGATAGAAGTTCAATCAACCCGCTATACTCAACGATATTGTTCATTGATCTACCAATACAAATCCCTTGAAAACTCACTAACTCGTTGTTCATAGCAAAAATGGCCCACATTGCAGAAGATAGATTATGCATACTACAACTAGCACCATCAGCATATCCAAAAAATGGTTCCAAAGATTTAGACATCTACGATAAAGTGTAAAGTGGATTACTAACATCAAGAAAACTCTAAAAACAGACTAAGATAGTGAATGCAAATCAACAACATATATATACAATATAATACAAAAGATTACTACGCTCATGATTAAGCATAGTAATGTTTTAGATACAACCCATTTCTAGGCTACGCCAACGGAATTCCATCATAATCAACCAAATTATAGGCACCCTTAGCAGTAACTCTTTTGACAATATAGGGGCCATGCCATAACGGCTCAAATTTCCCTGTACCTATTACATTAGCTTCTTGATCGTAAAGAAGTACAAAGTCACCCTCTGAGAAAATGCGAGGCTGGACATTTTTGTCATATTGTGCCTTTATACATCTCTTATGTGCTTCGTTGGCCATTTGGGCTTCACGACGTGTTTCATCAAGATGGATGAGGTTAAGGAGACGTGCTTCTTCTTTTGAGGTGTTAGGTAACAAGTCGATTGCGAGTTTTAACGATGATATTTCACATTGGATTGGTAAGATAGCTTTCAGACCATACACCAATTGAAAAGGAGTAAATCCAGTTTCATTTCTCACCGAGGTTCGATATGCCCACAAGGCAAAGTAAAAGATCAAATGCCAATTTCTTTTATGAACTCCTATCATTCGTTGAAGCATACGTTTAAGAATCTTGTTGATAGCTTCAACTTGTCCATTTTATTGTGGATAATAAGGAGTAGAATTATCACATGACAATCCTAACTTGGCAGTCAATTCAGCCATCATGTGGTTGTGAAAATGCTTCCCATGATCTGTGACTATAGCCCGTGGGACCCCAAACCATGCAATAACATGATTAAAGAAAAACAATACAGTTGTTTGTCATGTGTTGTTGAATGTAGGCATCGCTTCACCCCATTTGGTAAAATATTCGACTGCGACAATAATATAACCATGCCCCCCAAGACAAACGAGGGTTACAGGTCATAAATTCAATGCACCATTTCGAAAAATGGTCCCACGGAGACAACAAGATACATTGGCACTGGCGGTTTGCAGATTTTACGATAAAAAATCTGGCACACATGACAACTTCTGACCGCGGGGATGCAGTCTCAAAAAATTGTAGGCCAAAAGTAACCAATGCAAAGTATGTTCTACACGGTAGCGTATCCAGATAAATTTCCACCACAAGCCCCAACATGACAATCATTTAAAACCTTTTCACCTTTCTCATGAGTGAGGCACCTCCTTAAAATGGTATTGACACTACGACGATAAAGTATATCACCGATGATCAGATAATCTTTGGCTTGGTATCGAATATGTCGTTGTTCAGAGTGAGAGGTTTCAGGTCGAAAAGTTTGAGTTTGGAGATAAATGATGAAATATCCATACCAAGGATCAGATGATCTGATCAGAAACAAATACTCGTCAGGAATTGATGGTTCCAGCATAGTTGCAGTACTATCAGAGGGAAGGTCACATAGAAGCTCAACCTAAACTAAAGACTTCTTTGACTTGGATTTGATGAATTGAAAATCGAATTCCTGCAAAATGAAAATCCATTTTTAATATTCCCCCCCCAGCAATTGACATGATAAGATATAAGTCATGGGGTTGCAATCCGAAACAATAGTGGTCTTTTGGAGCAGGATATAATGGCGAAATCTTAGGACAGCTTGAACAATTTCCAAGGAAATATTTTCTATGTATGAATACTTAACTTCCGTATCATTTAGATTACGACTCAAATTATATATTAGATGTTCTATCCCATCTTCTACTTGGACCAATACCATAGCAATTTCAGCCGCGACGATATATAGGAAATAATCATTTTGATAATTAGGGGGATACATTAACGACACTCAGACAAGAGTATCCTTGACAGCATCAAAAGAAGCTTGCACAACTTGGTCCCAATGGAAGGGAACCCCCTTTTTCAAGAGTCGAGTAAATCCTTTAGCCATTTCTGCGTAGTTTGGAATGAACCTTCTTAGGAAGTTAGCCTTTCCTTGAATTTTTTGTATCTGAAGTAAATTTGATGGTGCAGGAAAATAAAGAATGGCCTGAACCTTCAATGGGTCGATTCGAATTCCTTCTTTTAAGACTACGAATCCAAGCAAATGACCAGAACCAACACAAAAAATACATTTATGTGGATTGAGGCATATTTTGTAGTGTCGGAAGTGTAAGAAGATGGCTCTCAAATGCATCGAATGATTAGTCCGATTTCGTGAATGCGTTGGTAAATCATCTAGATATGGTTGAACAATGTGCTTGATGTAATTGAAAGAATAATCCATTGCTCTCTGAAAAGTTTCCCCAGCATTCTTTAGACCAAACGGAAGTTTCCTATAAGCAAATGTGCCCCAGGGATAGATGAATGTTGTCTTATGTTGATCCTCTAGGTGGATATTGATTTTATTGTAGCCGGAAAATCCATCCATGAACAAAAATATTTTGCATCCAGCACAATCGTCAATAATCTGGTCGATAAAGGGAGTAGGATAATTGTCTTTTGGACAGGCAAAATTGACATCCTGATAATCGACGCACACTCTAATGGTTCCTTGTTTTTTCATGACAGGAACAATATTGTAAACCCACTCAGTTATTGGAATGGGGTAAATGAAACCAGAACACAAATGTTTTTCAACTTCTTCTTTGATGGCAACGACTTTCTTTGGATGAAAAGGACGAAGCTGTTTACGCACCGGTTTGACATCAGGATACATATTTATAGTGTGTTCAACTATACTAGTATCTATGCCTGCAATTTCCTTGTAAGACCAAGAAAATATATCTCGGAATTCACGAAATAGAGAACGATATGATTCAAGTTCTGATGGAGAACAAGATACACTGATATGAATATTTTCTACAACGTCAGGTTTTGTCGAAATATCAATAGAAATGGTTTCTTCAATATTTGACAGATTTCTCTTGGAATCGATTACATTAATAGGTAAAGAATTTGAAAAGAAATTTTTGATTGATGGGTGATATAGTTCACTAAGATGGTTTTCTTCATAATCAGGAAGATAGGAACGATGATGATAATCTTCCCATGGTTCTCCTTCTGACATCATGGCTTCCAAAATATTCTTATCTGTCAAGAACATTGAGAAAAAAGGATGAGAAGGAGTACTGAAATCTAAGGAACGATCAACCCAAACAACTGGTGACGCTGATTTCGGATTCGCCGCACAAGTCAAATAGATTGATTTTTATGCCAGCTCAATAGGGCTGGGCGGCAGAAAATCATCCAACGTAACAATTTCAGAATCATCTGTACTTTTCCTTAAGCCAGATGGAGTAGAAGAGATCATGTAGTAGGTCTCTATACTTGCAATTTCTTCAGCGGTCATAATGAAAAGGTTCCCATGAGAGTGGAATCATTTAAGAGTCCTACACCAATTTTCTGAAGTTCTAGTTGGGGTATGTGAACGAACGGAACACTTCTAGTTACCTGCGAAGTGGAGACAAAGAAGGATAGTTGATTAATGACTGTGATAGTACCTTTATGTGGAAAGGCAATCATTCTAAAATATGTAGAAACAATGGCAGTCATAGCATATACCCATGGCCTTCCAAGTAGAATATTTTAGTCAAGTGGTCCATCAACAACTTCGACATCAACATTCACTATTTTTCCCTCTAGTTCAACGTGTAGGTTATTAATAATACCACAAGGATTATATGTACGTCCATCAAAATCCTTCAACGTCGTTGATGCAGATTGTGATAAGTGCGGCAAGCCAAGTGACTTCCAACAATTTAGAGACATAATGCATGTAGATGCTTCCTCATCAATAATAGTATGATGAACAAGGTGATTGAGAACATTTACATGTATGGAGAATGCCAATTCTGCTGGTAGTTGTGGTACATAGCCCGTATGATTAAATACGACGAGATTAGAATCAGTCGGTTCAATTCCAATAATAGACGAAAAGAAAGCCAGTTTTTGGGAGGGACAATTTTGTAATACCTCAAAAGCAGACATAGATAAAGGGGATTGAACCAAATCTTCAACTATATTATAATATTGTGCAGCTCTTGCTCGAGGATTATATGTCGATTTGTGAATTACTCTCTTTGGTGGCTTAATCATCAATTCAGGAATAGCAGTAGGCGGTATTGTTTCCATAGACAGATTCACAGTAGAGGTAGTAGGTTGATTAGTGGCCTGACTACCACAATATTTATTGTGCATTGACACAAAAATATCTGTTGACGTTTTTTTGACAGATAACATTAACACTTGGGAACTAGGAGCTGAATCCGTAGTAACCAAATTTGTGTCAGGATTTGGAAATGGGTCTGTCAACATAGCTGACGCATGGGAAGTCTCAATGATTTTTGAGACCTCAGCACGGTGAGGAAAATCCCTAAAAAAGTGTTCCTCATTACAAATTATGCATGTATAACAAGGTTTCCTAGGTCCAGACGATTGATCAGATGATCTTTCCTGTGGGTTAGATTTTTTCTTTTTCTTATTTTTCCATTTTTTCTTACTTCCCGATTGCTTGTCACTTTTTCCTTTGTCAAATGAAATGGCATAATTTTGGAAGCAGAAGCAGGATCAGATGTAGTAGTATGATGTGTGCTTGCAGTACCAATCAAACCGTCTCCAGCATGAGAGTCCATTAATTGAGGAGGAACATTAAAATTAGATCTCGGCGCATTAGGAATTTTTTCATAGAACGTGCCAGTTTGAGTATAAATCAAGTCTAAGTATTGGGCACGAGCGATAACTTTCTCTTTAGTGATGACGCCACCCTTAGCCACATCCTCAGTTATAGATGGTAACAAGGACTTAATGAACCATTCAGCAAGGAGCTGATCTGGAACAAATGTCTTAACCATTCGACGACGATGACGCCACTCATGAATATGATCTGAAATGTGCGTAGCATTAGTCTGTTTGAAATTGGTTAAGAGTTCTGTTCCAGTTTCATATCGTATGGGTAACTGGAAATGAGTCAAAAAGACAGTAGCTAGGGCAATGAAATTATCAAAAGAAGCTCTAGGTAACTCAATGTACCATTTCGCAGCCGGACCTGTGAGCGTACGCTGGAAAAGACGTAGTCGAACATAATCATCATTTATGGAATTTGATGAACACCATAAATGATAAGTGATGACATGAGTTGATGGATCTTCTCCAGGGTTTCCATAGAACTTAGGAATATCTAAGGGTAATCTGTGAGGTATCATCGGCCACCAAGGAGCATAGTTGATTGGATCATTGGTTAGCCGATTTAAATCTGGTAACTCTAAAGTTTCAACAAAAGGTAACTATATATTAAGGTCAGGTTGAGCATAGCCAGGGTATGATGAAATTTCTTGAGAAACAAGCCTTTGAGCACCAGCATAAGGGATGTGTTGTTGGTAACCCAGATAGGGGTTGTTTTGATAAGCAAATGCTTGAGGAGTTTGTTGTCCAAAACCTAGATATGATACTTATTGAAATGAAGTTTGTGGCATTTGCGCCTGTGGTTGCCAAGGGGTATTTCCACCAATGTTATAACCCAAATTAGGATAACTTGGATTCGGTTGATAGGTATAACCAGGTTGCATTTGTAACATCCCATAAAATGGTAAACCAGCTTGTGAATAAATTATTCTGGATACAGGTCGTTGTAAATTAACCGAAGGATTTGGAGTTTGTGGACCCAACATTTGAGGGTATTGAGTTGAAGGACCCGCTTGATAAGGTTGTTGTACAACATTTTAATTCTGTAACAGGGGTAAAGATGTATTTACAAGTGGAAGTGATGTGGGTGTAACAGGTTGGACTGGTTGATACAAGTGTACAATCGTTTGTGGTTGGATAGGCAGAGTGGGTTGCCATTGACAAACATTCATTTCAACTTTAGGTTGACCAAAAAGTGACAGAGTACTGTCATATTGGGTGACCAAAAGTTTCCCCCAGCATGAGGAGGATAATAAGATGGAAAATATTTCTCTCCAAATGTTGGGAGTCCAGTTGATATGGTACTTAAAGGAATAGACCCTGAAAGACCGGCTTGATATTGCCCTGATGATGTATATAGAGAATTAAGCCATTCAGTACTCACTATAGGATTACTAGTTAAAATACTGGATGATGACATTGGTAAAGTCCATGGTTCTGAAGATGCACCAGAGAAAATTCTAGATAATGATTTATAACCTGATGGGACTATAGGGCCACCATGAAAATATGACTCTGGTGAAGTTGTAAACATCGACGGGGTAGCGAGGGCAGGTACTGACATAATTGGAATAGATGGCCCAACTGAATATGTTGGTTCAGGCATGGTTACTTAACCAAAGGTATACCCTTTTGAATCTACGGGAGTTTGAATGGGAATAGGATCAACAAAAGTAGATGGTGACAATTGAGAAAGATACTCATACAAGTAAAGGTCCTCCCCAAAATGGGTTGGAGTTAAAGGTGTCTCATATTGTGGGATTTCTTCAATCGCAATTAAACCAGGTGGAAGTATTTCACTGTCAGACCCAAAATATATTTCAGGTTGTTGATTGTGTGATATGGGAGACTCAATGGCTACAGAAATTTGTGGGATGACCAAGGTAGGAACAAATTCCAGTTGTTCAAATTCAGGATTCAGATGTTCTGGAAAATAAGAGACAGGATCTGGATCAATTTGTGGTTGAATAACGTCGGGTCCAGAAGGTATGGTCTCACTGATTGGATGCATTGTGACCATGGGTAGCTGTGAGGACTCTATTTCAACAAGAGTAAATGAATCGGAATGTGTAGAAACAACTTGAGATAACTCTAGTTTATGGGAAGATGATGTTTCACATAAAAATTGTACTTGATTCAGCAGATCGTGATCGCCTTCGCCTACCAGAAGTAACTTCTGTTGGTAAAGGTGGTTTTAATTCTAATCTATGCGAACGATGGGGGAAAGGATTTTTTTCTTCCATGATTACTGATTTATTTTAACCAAAAACAAATAAACAAAATAAAAGGGTAATGTTAGGCAAAAGGTTTACCAAGAATCTGTGAACTGCAGAATACCTCCTGGCGAACCAAGAAGTATGGGCAGGCAATCTCCCCGAATGTTGTGTTCGGTGTATCACAATTTACAAGGTGGCCGACTCGGTTCACTATGGATGGATAGCACCTAAAATTTTTCCTCCCAAATATACCCGAAGGTACATGGAGGCCCAAGTCTGTATTAGCACTGTATGATGCGAAACCGCATAGTGAGAGCACCCCTTTATACTTATCATACTGTAACACTGCCTGATATACCCAAGAGTATGTGGATGAGCTATGATATACTTATGTTTGTGGAGTGAGGTATCACACTCAGAATGTATCACAGACAAGTTAACGACAGCTGCTATGTTTTACGACGCCGGAACACATCTCTAGCCTAGACCTTCTAAATGTTATTGTTATGGTTCCAATGCTTTGTTAGGTAGATTGAGATAAATTTTAAGTTGATCTTGTTTATCAATTTGCCTTTCAAAGGTTCACCGCGATAATGTATTGGAAATTCCTAAAATTAAAACTAAGAATGATAAGCAATCTTTCACTTTTAGTTTTTCAATGAAAATCCTAGCTACTAGAGAGAAAGAGCAACCAATTTGAGAGCAAACAAATCAAAACGCACAAACTATATGCAGATTTCCTAATTGTTCCTTTTGCAAAACACACAATCCACTACATGCAAATGCAAGTTTTTCTTTTCAGTCCCTTTAATGTTATGAATGCAAAAAGGAAACTAAGTGCATTAAATCAATAAAAACAAATGCCTTTTACTTTTGAGAAATGAAGAATTTAAACAACAATTTCTCTTTTGAAGGAAAGATGAGGAATTAAACAACAATTTCTCCTATTAGGAAACGAAGAATTTATGACAATTTCCTTTTCAAAAGAAAATGGATCTAATGCAGTAATGAAAATAATTTGAAATTAATTTGTCAATGATAAAGAAAAATGCTTTAAACAAACATTGAACAAACTATTATTTCAAAGGAGGAAGAGGTAGATAAGTTCACTGGTCAATCTGAGGCTTCAGGCTTTTCAAAACACAACAAAGAACAAACTAAAACAAATTTCAATGACAAAATCAAGAGAATTTGGATGGTTTCAGGAGGCAACACAGTCTCTAAAGAGAGACAGTGCTTTGCAACGCAGTCCTGAAAGGGAGACAGTGCTATGTAAAGCACTGTGTCCTATCCAACAGTTCATTGGGCACAGTGTATAAGGAAAAACACAGTTGTTTAACACACTTACCTTGTAAATTTGGATTTTTAAAAGCCTAATCTTTGTGAGTAAATACTACTGGGTGAATAAAAAAAGAAAATTAGAGGCTAAAACACCTAAGATAAAGGGTAAAGTCCCCAGTGGAGTCACCAATTTGTTATGTGGAATCGTGTATTACGGATAAAACATTCTTCCCTAGACAGGTGCTTATCTAGAACAACAAGTTAAAGACTTTACAACTATCTTTCCTAACTATGAACAAACACACATAATGAAATCAGAAGCTTACTTGGAGTCCAAGCGCTTCCAAAATCTCCTTCTGTCACTTTTGCTATAGCTTCAAATTCCAGCTGGTCGTGCAAAATATTTCCTGCAAGAATGAACACTAAACAGTAAGAGATAGAAATAATACAAATGTCTATTCAAGTTAGTTAGCTAAACCAATAAATCATAAACCATATAAATCAAATAAGAATTCGTAATACAGAAAATCAAAGCTTATACAAATGCATATAGGGAAAGATAAGTCGTAATACTTATTAATGATAGAAGGGGAGGTTACAACCCAGTGATTGATTTAGTTTCACCATCTCTAGCAACATGCCAACCTCATCACAATGCAGATATCTCCAGCAATATGTCACTCGAAATCACTACCTCAATTGAAATTCCACCAGCATTTCTCTACTCAAATTATTCCTTATCAAACACTAAGATCTATGCTCAATTTATAGAGGAGCTGAAGGTAGTTTTACAATCAATGACTTTCCAATAATAGGCAATACATGTTACCAATCTTGTAGATGTCAAATGGACACATGGATTCGAATCTTGACACATGTGAACTCTTCTAGAAGGCGTTGGCCAAGTGGAGATTCCAGAACAATGAGAATTTCGCTCCCAATGTGACCAACGCACCTCCGAATGTCGGGAAGTGCTTTGCAGAGCAGCCTTGCATGGGGCTACCTGCATATGCAATGCACTTAGTCCCTTGAGAGGCAGCGTTGGTGAGCTCTCATATGATATATTATAAACTTAAAATCTTGGAAACCTTTTCAGATGAAAGTCATGAATGATTTGTCTTGTTGTTTATCTTAGGGCATGTAGCAATTGAAATGATAGGGGATGGTAGACCCTATTCATTGGTCCTGTAGATGATGTCCAGTTAACTAGGTCATTGGGAATGATGCCCAAATTGACCTATAACATAGGTGAAATTTTTATAAGGTTACATTCAATCAGGTTTCCCTCCCTTAACTTGTTTAAAAAGAAATCAGCAAGAGGATCAACCCAATTCTAAGGTCCCCAAGTTTCTGACATCCCCAAATAGAAATTTTAATCTCCCCTACCACCAAATTTTCCCCATGCATAAATGATTTTGATAGGAATTTATTCCAGAAGGGGACCCGATCCCAATAAGGACAGTAAATGTTTACAATGGTGATTCCAGTTCCAAGTTCCATATAGAACACTTCCACTCCAATCAACAACTCAAAGGTCTAAGAACTATTAAGTTTTTTATCAATGTTCTTGCAGTTGCCAATCCACCAGATCTCCCTCTAACATCTGAAGTCACAAATTTCCATCGCAGAAGGAATCTTGAGAGATTATCTGAAACTTGGACACCCTGACCCAAAGTCTCTTGAAGCAATAGCACGTCAAGTCTATAGTTGTTAATAAGAGATTTTAAAGCTAGTTTTTTAGGGGTACTAGCAAGACCTTTGCAATTAAAAAACAATATAATCATTTAGTCACAATGTGAGGGGATCACGCTACTATAAGAGCCCCTTTTAGTAAGAGTTTTTTTACATCTGCTATATCAAGCATAGCCCTCAATTGGGCTTTGGAAAAATCAATTTTTTGACCCCTAAGCCTCTTTGATTTTTCCATTAAATGATTTTTCCCCAACCCTCTAAACATCTCAAGCTCCATTTTTGTTCCCCTCGTTCTCAGATTGTATGGGATAGTATCAATACAGAGTTTCGATATGGTTGTGATGATGTTATCTATGGCCAGTGATAGATTACTAATGCACAAAGATTCATTTTCAATCTTCCTCGAAGGACCAGTTAACTTCATAGAAATTAAAAAATGATCAAATGAGTTTATAATAGAATATTAAGGACAAGGAGCAATACCCACCAAATCTGATGCAGGATCAACAGGCACTAGTTCATTCTGCTCCTGATTCATTTCATCCGCATTATTCGACTCAAGTTGAATATTGGGAGCCCCCGTGTTATCCATTAGTACTGAACCCTCCTCCTATTGTAGATTCACATTCCCCACCACTTCCTTTTTGTCTCCAACCATGTCATGTGCCCCCTGAACCATCTCGCTTTGCGATCCCTATTTTAGATCGCCCTTTTGTCTCCGTCTTCAACTGAAACCAAGAGGAAAATCCCTTGCAAGGTTCCCTCGAGCCCTTCCCACAAGGATGGATTTTGACATTGCCATCACACTATCAAAATGCAAATCAACCCCCAAAAAAAAATTTGGACACTCAGTACTTTCCTTTATCACCTTTCCCTTCTTGCGTTTCAACCCCGCATGACCTCCCGACTGCATCGATAAATTTGTGGTATTTACCCCTTCATTGGATGCTTCCTATGTTGATTTTGTGCCTAGAACCCTTCTCCCCAACTCCAAACCATATACATTCCCACCTTCAAGAGGTTGTATACCCGATTGTACGCCTTCAATTTCTGCTGCTATATTTCCCCACTTCTGGGATACTCTCAACAAATTTTTCCTACGGTAACCCCCCAGTAACTTCCAGCAGACTGATAGACACCCCTGTCATCTCACCATACACAACACTGCCAAAACCCTCCTTTGTCCCCTAGCCCTGAACTTAGTATCGGCTTTTCAAGACCCCCAAACCAAGACCCCAACTCAGGCTTCCCCAGTACCTTAGGATTCAGCCCAGAAGAAAAACATGATTTTAGACCCTCCTTCGAACCAAAACTAGCTCCATAAAAAATGTCCTCCAAACCCCAAGAAGGAAAAACAGGGATACTAGGTTTAACATTGAGATTGAAATTACTGGTGGGGTTGTAGAGAAACCGACAGTTCCGACTTCTGACAAATGCGCTACAAGTTGACCCTCCAACAAGATTTTGTCAAGACCCTGTTCTTTACTTTGCACCTTCAAGTCAGAATCCTCTACTCGACAGAAACCCTCCACTGGACTCCACCTCTGCTTTTCTACATTTTTCTTACCAACAAGAGATCTAGGTGTAAGGGTAACCTTTTCCAGGTTTTTTTTTATTGGTTCCATCCCCGAGACAGACATAATATCCTTTGCAACCAGTTCCAAGTCGACAAACTCGTTTTCCTTAACCATCTTGTTAACCTTGAGTCCCAAATTCTAAGAAATTAGCCCGATAAAAATGCCAAAAACATAGTAAAATTGTTCCGAACAGAGGCAATGTGATCGTTACCAACATTAATCCCCAAATCTTGTAAATCCGTTTACACAGTGTCCACAGAAAAAAGTGGAAAAATAGAAAAAACACACTCACCAAAAGTGAACGTACTGATGTGCTCCTTCTACACAATGAAAAACTCCAGAGCTTTCATGTCATGTAACCTCCTTCATTTGATAGGGAAACATGACTTAAGCAACGAGAAAAAAAAATAAACAATAGTGTGAAACTTGTAACGATGAAGGTGAAATACCGAAAATATCTTGCAGTTCCTCGGGCCTCCTCGAATGTTCCCAAGTGGAGGTCTTGGAGGTGCCAAATGGTAGGAACGACCACCATCAACCCACTGATATATAAGGCCTCTTGTCCCTTATCTAGTCCACCATGTGCCCACTAGTAACCATACTTCATTCGACCCCATCAACAACCAGGGTTTTGGCCATTTCCCTGTCGCCAAATTGTTCGTTATGGCACCAAAAGAGAGATCTGTTGAAGTATACCCTTTAGTGGTTTCCTTTATGGTATGTTTTGTTTATTCTATAATGTTGTAAAAATTTTATAGCACCAGATCATGGCTTAATACATAATTAATCTATAAGTATAAGAGCAAAAGATAGGAAAATTGTTCAAAAATATATTTTATCACGGGACATGGATCTTAGTATAAGTATTATTGAACTTAAGTTACCCATCTTCAAATATCTAGTGTGCTATACAAGGAGAGATTACAGTAACAAAGGTCTTGGATCCTGTATAATCAATTATTAATTAGAAGATGTTGGATAATTGATTATATAGATTGTTTTACAGGCACATATAAACTACATTGGATAACTGAAAGTGATGCTAGATAAAAAATAATGAAAAATATCATTTGGTGCTTAACTGAGTTGGTAAAAGTAGACTGTTGTTAACCACCACTAGGTTTCATGTCTTTCAATAACATGCTCATGTATGCTTGTGTTTGCAAAAGAAGGTTGGGCCAAGTGCAAGTCCTGGGAGACTTTCGCAGAAAAGAAACCCCTCTCCACTCATGAATTTTTAGTTGATGGAGACTTTCGTAGCATGGCATAATGTTTCTGTCCCATTGTTAAATCTAAATCAAAGCAGTTGTTTGGTTCTCATGTTGACTAGAAGCTTTAGCAAAATGAAACAATGAGTAAGGTATTTTTTCTAAAATATATCAAGGGGGTTGTGAGGCTTTAACTAGTCAAGTTTTATTTGGAAATATTATATGAAAGGTGGAGAAGGTGGATCCTAATGAAAGATGCATCATATTGTTTAGAGGTGGGACCTAATAACAATTTAGAGCCAAGTTACTTTTCTTTAATTTAAAAATGTGCAATAAAAGAAAATATTTTAAGAGTACTAATTTATTTTAATCTTATAGAACATCATATACCTCCAACATTATAACTGAATTGTCGAATAAGGGAGTTGGAAACGATTTAAGAATTGATTGTAGCCACTTTTACAAAGGAACCTAAATCACAATAAACCAAAAGAACTATTTTGCAACTTGCAAGTCTGCATAACCTGTAGTGCATGCAACCTTAGATATAGGAGAAGAAAGAAAATAATTCAAGGTCCTTAAACAATATTGTATATAGATAAGAAGAGACAATATTCCCTAAGAGACACAACCTCATTTATATCTTAAGCCAGAAATTGGTGGTCAAAATGAAGAGTGATATTGAAACTTATTGAAACTTTTTTTCATATAGCATAAATTGATTGTCAAATCAAAGTGTTTTAATATAATTTTTTTATAACACATTATATGGTCAACTGAATAGAGACGTCTGTGGTCTCCAACATTTTTCTAATGATGTTGAATTATAGTTACCATTGACGCCACTTCAGACTTCAAAAGTGTGTGTTATTATTCTTAAATTGTACACTTGCATCAATATTGACAAATTGGTTTAGTAATAACAAAAATAAACTATAGTACTAGCCTAGTGGAGGTAGGATGGGTGTTTTGCATTGGGATTTCCTTTCTATCATGGATTCAACTGTTACATATTTCACCAAAATGGATTTCTTAAATTCTTCCATTGTGCCTTGGTTAGAAGGCTAAGATAAAAAGGTAGTTTTGTCTTATACTATTTAATGCAAAAGTGAAATTATGCTACATTTCATGCTTTATTTGGAATGCTTGATAGAGATAGAGGCATAGTATGCTTCAAATGACAGAACTTGTGTGTAGAGATTGCAAATATCATGGAGTTCCAAGTACCGTACGTTCATACGATGATTTAGTTTTGTTTTGTTGTGTGTGGAGATCATTGAAAGAGAAAATATAATGGTCAGAGGTTATGCATATGACAGAGCGAATGGCGGAGGATTTTTGAGCTAACTTTTTTTCTTTATAGAGGTAGATCCGATGTATGCCCCTATAAAAAAAACAAGTTAGCTTAACAATCTTCTGTCATTCGCTCTGTTAGGTTCTTTTACATAATGTATAGTAATAGGTGCGTGTAAAGTGGCAATTTTTTTACCGAAATTTAAATATTATGAAATTATAATTATTTTTATAGGTGTTAAATAATTATTATTATATAATAAATATTAAATAACTTTATGTATTTTAGTAAATACGCTATCTTTTTCAAAGTGTTACCTAATTCAATTTATTTATCTATCAAATAAAAAATATTAAAATCTTGTGTATAAAAAATTGAATCATTTTAAAAATATATTTTAATCAATGTATTATTCGGTCTAAACATTGATATAGTAAGAAAAAGAAAAATAAAATATCTATATTTGAAGTTTAATATAGGAAAAATATCTATGATCAAAATTATTTTCACCACTGAGGAATACAAAATGCATTCAACTAGAAGAATATGATGAGATACATTGTACATAAAACACATTTCACCTATTATAAATAGCTCTTTTATTTTGTATAGATGGAAAAAACAATAGATCTTAGTAAATAAATATTGTTTATAAATTGAAATCAATAGACTCATGCTAGTTCCCATCCACTAGCTCAAATATGCCACAATAACAAACCTACATGGAGATAGCTTCTTTATCAAGCTCATCAACTTTGGTATTTAGTTCCTAAATAACGTGACTGAAAGAGGTTCATTCATGGGAGGCTAGCATTGTAGATGATCATAAGAGCACAAGTGGTGGTGTTTTATTCCTATGAGGCTATTTCATGGCTTGGTTAAGGAAAAAGTAAACATCAATATCATTATCCATAGCTAACGCTAGTAATGAGCAGTTGTTGCATGTCGCACTCAGATTTTATGGATAAAGAAAACATAGCAAGACATTAATTTAATGTATGATACATTGATTCCCATAGTGTGTGATAATAAAAGGGTCACAATTATGTCCAAGAACCGTATTCTTCACTAAAAAACCAAGCATATACCTATCAAGTACTATTTTCCTATAGAACGATTGGATGATTAGATTGTAAAGTTGGAATATAAATAAACCAAGGAAAAATAATTGATATATTCACGAATATTCTTTCCCAAGATCCCTTTCAGCATTTAAGGAAGAAGTTGGGAGTGATCTACCTCCCTTATTCCTTCAACGTTTTCCTTCGAAAGGAATGAAAGAAACTATCCAATTCAATCAAGGATAGCTATATGTCTGAAGATCATAAAGAAGAGAAGTGAATAACGTTAGGGGGGGCTGAAAAATTAATTGAAGTATCATGTATTTAGGGGAATTAACTTCCCCTATAAATCTCAAGTATAGTCTTTGGTATGCATCTGTACAACTCCAGAATATTTAGCATTAGTATTTAGAGAACATGCAAGAAAGGGGAGAGTGAGCAGTTTGTGGAGTTTGAGCAACATGAACACTTTTCCATTGATGTGAAAGGGGGGAGTGAGAAAACATTGGGGTTGAAATGCGAGAAGAGACATAGAATATGCAGAGTGAGTAGACATGGAGATGGAAACACACTAACACAGTTAGTCAATCTCAAAGCCATCAATCACCGACAATGTCTAGTGTTGTTTCCATCAATGCTAAAGGGAGATTATTGAGTGTGTTGGCAAATTATTGAGTATGTATTTTCATTGATGTTAAATTAAGGAGGATAATTTTGAACATGTTTTCATTAATTTCATTCATGTAATGCTGGTTGTGTATTTCTTTCAATGTTGGTTTTCGAGTTTCATTAGAGAAATTTTGAGGTCTAAAATAGGCCTCCTAAGAAAAATATACAACCAAAATAAAATTTATAAGAACCAATAGGATTCAAGATGATGATGTCAACCATGGGGGATGATTCACCATTTTTGGGGTAAAAAAGTAAAAAAAATAATAAAATAATAAAATAATAAAACTACCTTTTCAACTTGTATCTTCAACTTATCTCCCTAAATTTTTACTCAAATTTAGAGTGGGAGTAATTTTTGGATGCAAAATTTAATTCCTCGGCCAAGGAGTACACTTGTTGCATACTTTCGATGGACTCTGCTACACAAAAAATGAGAAATACGTGAAAAAACGTGTTTGCAATCACATTTTTCATGTATTTCTAATTTTTTGTATAGAAGGGCCCATCGAAAGTATGAAACATGGGTAATTATTCGATGAGGAATCAGATTATGCATCCAATGAGTGTTCCCGCTCAAACTTTGAGTAAACTCATAGAGAGATAAGTTGAAAATACGAGTTGAAAAATTGTTTTTTTATTTTTTCACTCTAAAATTTGATGATGTAATCTAATATTATTTTATTATTTCAATTATTATTTTTTAATTTCCTTAGGAGGCCCATTTTAGACCTCAAAATTCCCCTAATGAATAGTTGATCGTTAATAATGTAGGTTGAGTATCCTATCTTTGTAAGAAATTTGTTTGTATGTGCTTATTCCAATTGAATATGAAAGATGTCTAGTTAGCTAGTCTTTTAAAAGACCCTTCCAATGGTATGTGACACTTTTTCTAACTCTCACAGACTATGATGAAAGCTAAGTTCAAATATGACAAGACAAAATGGGTGATATAAGGAAAATTGTGTCGTTGGATCAAGCTACTTGGGAATATCGAAGATAAGAGGAGACATAGGTCAATCTGGAAGTTAGCTGGAGGTACCCCCGTGGTAAACATTAAGGAAATTTTGAGGTCTAAAATGGGCCTCCTAAGGAAATTATAAAATAATATTGGAAATAATAAAATAAGATTAGATTACATCATTAAATTTTAGAGGGAGAAAAGAAAAAAACTATTTTTTAAACTCATATTTTCAACTTATCTCCCTATGGGTTTACTTAAATTTCGAGCGGCAACACTTGTTGGATGCAGAATTTGATTCATCATCCAAGGAGTATGCATGTTCCTTAAGTTCGATGGACTCTGCTACAAAAAAAATGAGAAATACATGAAAAAATACAATCAAATTTTTCATGTATTTCTCATTTTCTGTGTAGCAAGGTCCATCGAAAGTATGGAACATGGGTACTCCTTGGATGAGGAATTAAATTTTGCATCGAATGAGTACTTCTGCTTGAAATATTAGTAGAACCTTAATGATATAAATTGAAAATACGAGTTGAAAAAATACTTTTATTATTTTATTATTTTGTAATATTTTTACATTTTTACTCCAAAAATGGTGAATCATCCCCCATGGTTGAAATCATCATCTTAAATCCTATTGGTTCTTATAAAGTTTATTTTGGTTGTTCAATTTTCTTAGGAGGCACATTTTAGAACTCAAAATTGCCTTAATGTCATCCACATGTCATCATGGTTTATTGATCGATTAAGTGGTGGCATGTCACTACGTGTGCCCCCCCCCCCCCTCTCCCTTGCTCCATACCAAAACCAAGAAATCCTCCCCCTATGATATTATTAGTTTATTAGAAAAATGTGACACGTGATCCCCTCATTGAATCTATGCCAAAAACCCAAATCATAAGCTCTAGAAGGAGCCTCGATGGACGATAAGCAATGAACCATTAAGTTGTTGGTCATACTGGCCATTCATAAGGAGCTTGGAAGTAAGCTCTTAAGTGTTTATTGGAGCACCCTCACCAGATCGATAGTCACCCCTAAAAGCCAGGCTCAAGAGGGAGAGCTAATTAGAAGAAGGTTGGTAAGATAGATCAATCTTTGGTCATTTCCCTTGGCCAAAAAACCCCATAGGCTAGCACCTATAGCCTCAGATTCCATCGGACGATTGAGTCATCAGGACATTTGCCAAAGCCCAATAAAGCATTGAACCAAAAACCCTCCAAAAAACAACAATCCTAACACATGTGGAAATCCAAAAACATTGTTTACATGGATGTCAAGTGGTAGTGACATGGGTAAGAGGTCAAAATCGTGATGACATGGCTAAAGAAGCTCACATGGTAGCTTGAGGGGCTCACACATTACAAGTGATTTTAGCACTTTTGATAGGCCAAATAAATAGCTAGTGATGCATGAAAATCAGATGAGTAGGTGGGCATGTGACAAGTTCTTAGTGGTAGTAGTAAACGAGATGTCAAAACCTATGGTAGGTGATGTGCAAGTATAATTATTTCAAAATTGTTGTCGTGGGACTTGAATTTTGACATTTTCGTTTGGAATTTTATGTTGAAATGACCTATGACCTCTGAGATCTGATAAGAGTTGTTTAAATACCATTGTCATAGCCCCCAACCATGGAGGTCTTAGTAATAGAGAACTAGGGATTTATCCTCTTGGAAATGTAGTCTCGAGACATTAACCTTGGACTCTTGCACATCAATGTGGAGACTCGCCTAAACTATGAACTTCAATATCTTCCATGTGAAGGATATGGTTACGATGACAGGGCACAAGGTGTTGAGTGTTAAGTTCCTAGGAACTAGTCCCATTGGACCATCAACCAATGAGCCACAACAATAACTCAAGAAGATAACTAGTGGAATCCATGATACCTGAGATTCAATAAGAGTTGTTACGACCATGGCTGTCGTCCCAAGTCATAAGAAACTACGCATTCAACAGTCACAATAGCTTCGACTATTGTTTTAGGCACTAAAATTATCAAAACAAATTTAGGTTGGAACTAGTTCAGGTCTAAAGCTCTCTATCTATAACTAGAAACAAAATAACATAAGAGTTATAGTTGTCTCAAGCTAATTAATGATGTAATTGTTAAGGCAATGCCCAAGTCAACTCAAAATAGGATGGGTGAAAACCATGGATCAATACCCATGGTAATAAACACAATAAAACTATAAATTCAAATCTACAAGTAGGAATTATATGCACATGTACAGGCACATTTGTTAAACAAAAGAAAAAAAGAAGAGAGAGCAACGTAGTGAAGGAGTTTTCAAGATGCTGTGTGCCACTTGGTACATATATGAGTGTCATGTTTGAAATTAGAGATGTGCAGAGGATGATAGATAAAATTGGTTGAAAATTGAAGTGTGGAGTCGTTTGAGTTTGAAAACGAATGAAAGAATGATCTGAGTCGCCTTCATATTGGTGGTTGTAAATATCAGGGGGTTGGTTCTTGCAAACTAGTGGGAGTTGGTACTTCTAGCAAGTGGGTGCTTGTAAAGAAAAGGGGGATGGAACCTCTTGTTTGTTGGTGCCTACAAACTAAAATGTAAACTGATGTTGGTGCATTATATTAAAAATAAATTTGTGGTTTTATCTCGTATGGGTTTCCACGTAAATAGCATGTGTTCAAGCTTTATGTGATCAATGCATTAGCTTTCTAATTGAATGTCTTTGGTTGGATAAATAATTGATCAAAATTGTATAATACTAATTCAACCCCCCCCCCCCCCCCCGCCGCCCCCTCTCCCCCCATCAATATTATTTTGGTTTTCAAAATCACCAACGTACAAAAGACATTAATCCCCTCTATTTCTTTGTAAGCACCAACCTATAGGAGATGCCAATCCCCTCTGCTACTTTGTAGGCAACAACCTACATGAGACACCCATCCCCTCTGCTTCTTTGTAAGCACAAACCTATAGGAGACACCAATTTCCCCTACTACTTTTTAGGGACCAACCTATAGGAGACACCAATTCCCTTTGCCACTTTGTAGGCACCAACCTATAGGAGACACTAATCCCCACTACTTCTATGTAAGCACCAACTTGCAAGAAACACCAATCCCCATTGTTGCAAATATTTGTAGGCACCTTCTAACTTCAGTGATTATGTTTGTTTCAACACAATGTATGCTATTTTCTTCTACGATTACCAAGTTTTCTTTTTACTTTTATCTTCACTAGCTTTGTTAGATGCTTCCACCTTCACTAGGTCTACCTGTTGCATCTCCCTTCACCAAGTCTACTTCTCCAATACTTTCTGTTTTTGGATTTTTCCCAAGAATGAATTTGCACAACATGCCACATATCCAATTTTGCAAATCTGATTCTAAAATTTCTACCACGAGTACCTAGAGATCTCTTTTCGTCTCATCCAAATTTCTACCATGAGTACCTAGAGATCTATTTTCATCTCATCCAAATTTCATAGTCTCAGACATCTTGGAAGAAATTTATATGAAAATGACAAGGTAACCTATTTGAAGCATGTTTCATGAGCATTTATGAACACTAAGTTCCTCAAATCATAGCTCTGAAATTGCAGTGAAACAAAGTTTGAAATTTCTTGTCCGTATGTTCCTTTTAAACTAAATATAAAACATAAAAAAATAAAAATTATGTTCTAAATTGAAAAATAATGTTGCTATAATAAAAATAAAAAAATCTATATGATGTAAAGTAATTAGAAGTAAAAAAAAATATGTGAGTAAGATGTTTAAATCTTATACTTTTCAAAATATTTAAACAAACTATGTGAATATTATGTTAACTAATCTATGTCCATGTGAACTTCATATAGAAAAAAAAAAAAAAAAAAAAAGTTAAAAAAAAAAAAATTTAATGTTGTATAAAAAATATATTCAATGTGGGTTATCATAAAATATTTTAATATGAATTAATACTGACATATACTTAAAAAAAATATTAATAATAGAAAAACTATTATAATTTACTTCATAAAATATATAAATATACATGTTATGTCAAATATTTTAATGTCAATTAAGTATATATTATATATTATCTAAAAAAAATGTATATATCACAGGAAAATTTAAGTTTTATGATAAAATCATTTATTTGTTCCTATATATACTTTATTTAACATTCAAAAATACAATTTAAACAAAAAAAAATAACATATTATATTTTACACTCTAAAAAAATTTAGATTTTAAAAAAATTAATTCATCTTAAATATATACTCTTTTAATTCATCTTAAATATAAAAGATATACTCTTTTATATTTGAAAGTTTATTTTTTCTTATCCTATAACTTAGTATATCATTTATATGTAATAAATAAAATATAGCACTTAGTATATCATTTATATTATACCCGACGCTGGAATAATGCACTTTAAATCTCCCAAACAGTCGCATTATAGCTTCCTCCAATAACATTATCAGTGGACAAAAATTTATGAGAGTCAAAATCCAATGTATCGCATATATGGCATCCGAAACCCTCCACTAATTCAGAAGGAAAAGAGATAGGTTTCATCATTGTTAATAAAGATACGTTCCATCATTGTTTGTTATATATATATATATATATATATATATATATATATATATATGATACAATGTTCAAAATCTATATATATGATACATATAAAATAAATAATTGTTTTAAAGTTAATTATTGTAATAAGTTAATTATTTAACTTAGCAAATGAATAATTTATGGTAGAATTTCTATGTAGAAAAAATCAAATAGATATAAAGTATCCATATACTCTTAATTTGGTGAAAATTTCATATGTAATAAAATATATAACATAAAAAATTATAATGTCTAGTATATTAAAATAAAAAATTTACACAAAAGTGAGTGCAAAATATTTCTAAAAAAAATATATATATATATATATATATATATATATATATATATATATTTATATTTAAATTTTAAGTTAGGATTAAAATTGTGAAGATAAAAAAAAATCTTATTTATTGTAGTGTTGATTTTTTTTTTAAATAGCTTACAATGATTTAAAATTGAATTGTAAAAATATATAATATATGTAAGGTTTATTGAGGAAAATGATTGAACCAAGTCCATTCAATAATAAAAATGAGCAGCTGAAAAATATGAAGTAAATAAGAAAATAATAAAAATGAGCAGCTGAAAATTATGAAGTAAATAAGAAAAGGAAAAATAAGTATAGAGTTGTTATAGTAAATAAGAAAAGGAAAAATAAGTATAGAGTTGTTATTTTGTTTTTTAAATAAGCTAGTTTCTGTGGTTAGTAAAAACCCTAAAGGTAATAACAATTGTTTTTTGAAAGAAAATAATAATTATGCAAAAATCCATTAATTTGGGAAAAAAATTTAGAAATACAAATTTTAAAAATTCAAAAAATATTTTTTTAATTTCTAAAAATTAAGTTTAATATTTAATTTTAAACAAACTTAAATAAATTTTGGAAATAATTTCTACTTTGCACATTAATTAAGAATTAAAATTTTTTGACCCAAACCCATAAGTATAAAAATTAAAAATCCACTAATATTTTTAGAAAAAAAAATAAAAATCCACTAATATTCTTAGAAATAAAAATAAAAATCCTCTTAGAAAAAAAATTAAAATTCCATTTGTAAAATTAAAAAAATAATAATAAAATTCCATCTGTAAAATAAAATAAAATAAAAAAATATTTTTTTTGGTAATCTAACCACCCAAATAAAAAAAATTGAAAATACCAACACAAATCGCAAATGCATTTGAACTGGGTATCATTTTAATTAGCAAGCCTGCACAATTAGTGGGAGATATGACTGGAAGTCATAATTGAGCTCGCTTGTAACTAATGCCTCACTATGGACTCACTTGCGAATCAAATCCAAAATGTTGCAAGTTTGAAGAGATTTACTGAATAAAAGTCGAAAGTGACCCATTTGACTTAAGTTGGAAGTGCCATTTTTTCCACAAGAGAAAAAACACTGTTTCAGTTTATGAGCCTTTGAAGAGACTTACTGAATAAAAGTTGAAACACTGTTTCAGTTTATGAGCCTTTGAAGAGACTTACTGAATAAAAGTTGAAAGTGACCCATTAGACGCCCCATCCCAGACTAAAAAGATAAAAATAGCCGCCCCATCCCAGACTAAAAAGATAAAAATAACCCATATCAACGATACTGAAAACTGTAACTACACCTCTCAATTATGCATATGAGGAAACCACACCTCTTAAAAAGTAAAATAGATACCGGATGCTTATGCAGCATGATAAGGGAAATATACACTTAAAGATAAGGGAAATATACACTTAAATATACACTTAAAAATATACACTTAAAGATAAGGGAAATATACACTTAAATATACACTTAAAGATATACACTTAAATATACACTTATAAGCTATAAAATGATAGTTAATGGGCATTGGCATATAAACTTAAATATTTGATGCACTCTGAAGAAACTATCAACAATGCAGGAAATTCAGCATAGCACGGTTACTGTTGGAGAGCTCAGCTATCAATTTGAAGAAACTGGATCAGGTAATCAGTATTTTCTTTGTTTCTATTACAGATCAAGCGAAGCGTTGTGTATAATAAAGTCTCGGTAACGATGGATTTGTATGACGAGTTGTCTCAATGTGGTATAGGACCCCCTGTTATGCTGTTTGTGGAAAGATGGGAGCCCTGCAAATCGCTTATGACTGCATTGGCCGGAGCAGGTTTCCATGCTATTGCTCTCGAATTTCCAGGTTGCGACTCTAGATTCTCTGATCACGCATTTGATCCAGAGGCAGTTCCAATCTATGACCTTGTTGATGACTTGGTTAGTCTATTGGACACTCTGGCGTTTGGGAAGGTAAATATATCCACATGACCTGCTCTCTGATGTGGGGAATTTTCATTGAAACTCTTTATTTTATATAAATTGACTAAGAAATGAGGTTTTTAGATTCATTTTTTGAATGGTTTCACAGATGAATTAGTAAATAGTGGATTTAAAATGTTTAAAGAGCAGTTTTGCTAGCTTTCCAGTTCTATTTGAAGCTTTGACTTTTACCAAACTATCTTTCATGCAACAGGTGTTCATTGTCGCCACGCATCTTGGAGGATTTGCAGCCCACCACTTTAACCTTCTTCATCCAGAACGGGTGAAGGGCATAATAATGCTCGATATCCCTTATTTGAAATTTTTCAATTTGGGTGGCTGGGGATTAGCTCCTAAAGAACTCTATGTTAAATTTTTTGAGGTGGGGCTTTTGTTGTTTTTTTTGTTATCCCTTTAAAGTATGCATAGCTTAATAGCTTTTTTTTTCGTTAGTAAAGTCTCAAAAGTCTCAAAACTCTGGTTAAATCATAACTTTTTAATATATCTAATTTACACACTATTATAATGAAAGATGTTAGATTTGATATTGAGCCTCCTTAAATTATTTCAAATAATTATTAATTCACAATAATTTAAAATTAAATCTTTTTAGTTAAATAATGATAGGAGCTCGCTCTTGAATCTTCTGAATGTCCTTTGAATTAATTACTTTAGGAACCCATAAGAGGTTTTGAAAGGGATGAACCGCGCAGCATTTGCATACCATTACCTCCCTGGGGACCCGAGGATGTTCTTAAGCACATGTATTCAAATTTACGCCAACACCCTGATGGACACATTTTTAGTAGAAGGTAAAATTATATTTTCGTTTACTGATTTTCCTTTTGTTTTATTTATGATAAATCACCATAAATTATATCAAATCTAAAATTATCGTTTTGAACTTGTTATTGTTATTTTATAGGAATCCAAACCAATTGGAGCTTTTCGAAGATTACAGCATTCACGCTCCTGGGCTTCTAATCCTTCCTAGCACGGAGAATCATTTTCGTGAATTTTCAGCAATGAAGTATTATATAAACAATGAGATACCTGATTCTGGTCTGCCCGATCCAGAAATAGAATTTCTTCCAAAAGGTGGACATATGGTCCAAGAAAATATTCCTGACGAAGTGAATGAGCGTGTCATTGCATTTATACTAGACATAGAGTAGCAGGAGCAATTTCGCTGACCTGTATTTATTTATAAGATTATTTTCCAAATTTCCAAACATCAAACAAGCTAGCGTGTTTAATATTTTCTCGAGTGAGGTTTTCATAGGAGATGGGACACGGTGTGTTTCTCTCATTTAGCAGTTCTTTATAAATTATACGCACTGTTCTTAGAAAGAGTTTTTCCTCTATATGGTGTATTTTGTGGATTTATTACTTTTGACAGGTCTTTTTACAGTGACGGCCAATAGTTTATGTTTATTTGTCTTTACAGGTGTGTAGTGGTTAATATGAATGATCTGTTCTGATAATGATGGATAGTGTAATCTAACCATCCCCTTTACTATTAAACTCATGATTTGAAAAGCTCATTGTTTCTAATCTCTTTGATCTATCTTATCAAATTGTGTTTTTACAGGGTTTTTAAGGCTTGTGCCTATTTTTAAAATTTCAAATTTTTAAAAATTGTGCTAAAATGGATTCAAATTTAGCCATAAGAGCCTCAGATCTGTAAATTAATTTGTAAATTTGTTTTTTTATTAGGGTTGTAAAGGTTTAATAAATTTTTGGTGTATAATTTTTTTTTCCACGGAAAAAAATCAGATTTTCTATATATTAGAGAATCACAGAGCATATGCAAAAGCATTACAAAAACCCACCCAAACTCCTTCAGATGAAGGATAAAGGCAGTCACGACATCCTTGAGCACCCATGGGTACTTCTAACGCTGCCAGAGCAGAAGAAAAATTCTGATAACAAAAAAACGCTTCCAGTCTTTCATATCTCCCGGCGTGTCACCAAAACAGAGATAATGAAAGAAATACAGAGGCAAGTCTTCAGAGATCTGAAATAAAACCAAATATAACAATATGATAAACATCTGGGACCTGTAGTAGGCACTATTCCGATCCCAAATCTTCTCAAAAGAAAACAAAAAGAAAGTTTTGAGATTTTGACTGTAAACGCAGGCCTCCTCGAACGAGGAAAACAGCCTGTAGAGGAGTTTTTTAGAACATTCGGATCCAAAGTTTTTATAAATAAACATGACAGGAAGAGTAGTTCAACATAAAGTTTTTTTTTTTAAAACAGCAGCTTGCAGAAAAAAATATAGTGCAGAAAAGAACAGCATCATCCAAAAACTGGCTGATCAATAGTAGTGATCACCCCCTTATCCATCTCTGTTACTGACCAGGTCCCCAAAGCTTGCTGTACACCTGTTTTAGATAAGGTATCTGCCTCCTGGTTTCTTTCCCTGTAAATGTGGCAAACAGTAATATCATTAAAGAAACTTTTGATATTCAAAATCTCATTAAGCAAAGGAAGCAAAATGTAATTTCTGCAATGTTGAGTCCTGTTGAACCAATTCACTACATTCTTTGAGTCACCGAAAATCTGAACCTGTCTCATTTGTTTCAAGGAAAGCCAGCATAGTAAGTGGTGTAATGCCTTGAGCTCAGCAAAATTATTAGTCCCCTGCCCAAGGCCTATTGAGGCTCGAAAAGATTTTTCAGAGGTTTCATGAATAACCAAACCTGCTCCGCATTGTCCATTTAAGTCTGCAGCTCCATCAAAATATGCCCACGGAACAGATTCTCTAATAAGTTCAAGCTGAATGGAGCGGAGGATGGATTGACCAGATGGGGAAGGAATGCTGTCATATATTGCTGCCCCTGCCACAGCCAGATTCCCAATAGGGAATGGAACATCTTTGAAAATTACTTGGTTTGAAGATTTGACTAATTTTGCAAGTTGCAAGATTTACTAAAAAAAAATTTTGAGATCTTAGCCAGATCTAACCCCTAAGAGCCAGATCTGGCTTCAGAATTGCTTTTGTGGGCAGATCTGCATGGTTTCGATTCAAACAGCATAAAAAATCTAAGATTGTTGAGCGAAATTTATGTGTACTGGGTTTATTCAAAATTATTCTGCTTTCGTTGCTGCATAAACACTGTCATTGCCCATCTGCTACCCAACGCTGTTACTCTTTGCTGCTTCTAAATCGATTTTCCCATTCGATCTGCATCACCTGTTCCCTCCGTCCGACCCTCTTCTCTTCCTGTCCGCGGACGAGCCTTCCTTAGCCATCGCTCCTCTGACCCTTTCTTCACGCAGACATCTCTGCCATCGAGTTCGATCCTCTGCCCCTTTCTTGCCGTCCAGTTTTCCGCTGCATCAATACTCATCGACCAAGCGAGCTCTTCCTCATTGGCGTCCGAACCTGCACAGGCAAACAAAACAAATAAAGCTTATACATACATAAATTCAAAACCAAACATATGCGCGGATTCACATTTGTTTTGTAAAGTGTTAGTTTTCAGATTTTAATTTTTTAAACTTCGTTTAGTGTTTTTGGTTCATATTTATTTAATTGTTAGATTTTAATTTAATTTGATTTGACTTTAGATTTTGATTAGTTTAAGGATAGTGTAATTGTTGTTAGATTTTAGTTTCGATTTTTTAAAGATTTTAAATATGCGTAAGTTTACCCTTAGGATTTAATTTCGATTTTTTTTGTTTGGTTTAGTTAAAATTCATTTTTTAAAGGTTTTAGATTAAGATTTTAACTTTAGTTTAGTTTTTATTTTTTATAATTTTAGATTTTAATTTAATTTTACTTTAATTCTAACTTAGTTTTTATTTTAATTTGTGTGATTTGACCTTCAGATTTAGTTTTAGTTTTAATATTTGTTTAATTTTAATTTTTAATTGTTAGATTTAGATTTTAATTTTAGCTTTTCTTTAGATTTTGATTAGAGTTGGTTTAGTTTTATTTTGATTTATGTTAGATTTAAAAAATAAATATAAAAATATAAAAATTAAAAAAATAAAATAAAAATAAAAATTCTGACTCCTATAGTTAAATGACCTTTTAAATTTTTTATTTGAAGCTTGATTATATAGGAGCATTTCGAATTTTTGAATTGGGTTATATTGAAACATTATAAATTCAGAAATACTTCAAGCATGTGGCATATTAATCTAAATGATCGTTTCATGATAAGCTTTGTTGATTGGCTTAAGTATCTTAATGAATGGTTGTGGTACTTTTTACTGAATATTATTGTGGTCATTTATATAGCAACAGTTATACATCAACTACCTGACTTTAATTGCATAACGGGATCTTCTTTAACTCCATAAGGCACTGGTTTTAATATAATTGATTTTGAATATCTCGTTAATCTTATCAAGTATTTGGTGTTTTAGCTGTGTCTCCTAGATTGGTTGATTTGCAACCAATTCTTGTCCTTCATTTCTGTTAGAGTCTACCTCCCTTAGCTTACAAGGAGATAGCTTAGATAGAGAGATTGGGGATAAAGGTGATAGCCCCCGATCTGAGCCGTTGTCGCGGTGCCTAGACACTCTGTGCGACAATAGGTCGAAATACTTTTCATCGTGTTGTTGCTCGAAATAATTTTCGTTGTACTGTCCAATGTTGTACTTGAAAGAAACACATTCGTTGTCATTGATAAAGTAATAAATTTAGTTAAAATTTTGATGGACCATTGTCCATGTGGTCGTAGCAAATGATGTGAGGGTCATGAGAATTGAGAATAGGAATAGGGATGGACGATGGTCCATCAAAATTTTCAACTAAATTATTATTTTATCTATATATTCACAAAATTTTCAACTAAATTTATTATTTTATTTATATACTCATGTGGTTTCATTTATTTTGAAGGCTAAATTCATTATTTTTTTATATGCTCATTTAGTGTTATTAATTTTAAAAACTACATCAAATTAAAGTATCTAAATAAAAAATAATATTTCCTTGTATATGTGATATTGTTTGGTTTTCTATTTTTTATTGGAAAATTGTTGTAAATCGGAATCACCATGCTCTCTAACAACTCCAAAAGTTGAAACAATATGAACAATATATTGTTTTTCTATCTATAACCTTTGAGATGCACAAAGATTATTTTGATTTGTGAAGTACCATCGTTATGTGGCATTGTTTGGTTTCCAACTTTGTAAATTGGAATCACCACATTCTCTAACACCTCTAAAAGTTGAAATAAAATTATGTGGTATTGTTTGGTTTCTAACTTTGTAAATTGGAATCACCACATTCTCTAACACCTCTAAAAATTGAAACAAAATTAACCATATATTTTTTCTTTATCTATAACCCTTGAGATGTAAAGAGATGATTTGAGAACGCACGTAACAAAGAAAAAGTGGATGTTTTCTTATGTAGAACCTCATTTTCCCAATAAGGTTGGTCATGATGAGGTGCATATTTTAACTTTTCAATGTAGATTTGAGATAAGGAGGTCTTGAGCAAAGCAATATTAAGGACTTCATCATTGCCATGTCGAATAGCATGAGAAGAGGGAAAGCTTTATTCTTTATAAAAAAATGACATAATTTGGTTTTTTGGGTTATGGGCTATGTTTTTTCGTTTACTATTAAATAATGGTGAAAATATAAAACTTAGTTATGGGAATGGGAAAGCTTTATTCTTTATAAAAAAAATGGCATAATTTGCTTTTTTGGTTTTTTGGGTCATGGGCTATGTTTTTCGTTTACTATTAAATAATGGTGAAAATATAAAACTTAGGTAAACTATTTTCAAATGTTTCCCATCCATAATTATAAACAATAAAGGTGTCTTTGCTTATGAGTGGAAATATGTTCCACTTATCTTTAAAGTGACAACTTATTTTGTTGGTAGTGTAAAAAATTACGTGAATACCATATTAGAGAGTTCATACAAAAGCTATATGCATCTGCTAAATGTTTTCATAATCCAACTCTAATAAAAAACACTCTTTAATTTGTGGTAAGGATTTTTCAAAAGTATTTAATTGGGTTAAAAAAATGGGTTGAGGGCTTTTTTTGGTTGAATACTAAAATTATTTAATTTGTTTTTTTTGAGTCATGGTCTATGATTTTTGGTTTACTATTAAATAATGATGAAAAGATAAAACCTAGGTAAATGATTTCCAAATGATGTCCATCATTGTTTCCTATCCATAATTGTAAATAATAAGGGTGTCTTTGCTTATGAGTAGAAATGTGTTCCACTTACCTTTGAAGTGACAAATTATTTTGTTGATAGTGTAAAACATTAGGTGAATACCATACTAGAAATTTCATACAAAAGCTCCATGCATCCACGAGTCCATTAGATGATGTAGAATTATAAAATTTTCCATTGCTTGTAATATAAGAACCATCCTTTGAATAGTTGCCAAATTTTATGTTGTAGGTGACAAGAAGATCTCATTTCACATTGCTAAGAAAAGTGTGCATCTGACACCATAACCTATTTAATATGTATAGATAAACTATGAGACTTTCATCATCTAAATACTTCAAATATTATTTTAATTTTGTATTACCAACTTAACACAAACACACTAAACAACCTAAATCTAATACAACAATTATTATTTCAAACCAAAGTACAAATTTTCCAATTCAACAATTCCAATATCAATATTAGTTTAGATATATGACATGCAATGGGTTGCGTCAGGGGCTTAAAGATCCTAAAACGTTTTTAAAGTCAATGGATCATGTGCTTAAAGAATTTCAAATTCAATAGATCAGTAGATTAAAGATTCTCCAAGAGAAAATGAATCATATCCAGGACATGTTTCGCATTGCCTCCCATCCTTTTTCCAATCCCTGTCTTGGAATTTGTCCACATGACATGCAATATATCATGGCCAAACAATAAAATGTACTCCTTTGACTTGTAGCTAAGCATTTCATGGTTTTTTAAAGTAGTTCATGGCTTTAAGAGAACACTTCATGTTTTTAGGCACTTGCCTATAGCTAAGTGTTGAATAACCCTAGTCAAGTCATAGGCTCATAGCCCCAATGAGAATGATATAGATTCAAATGAATTCAATAAAAGTGACTAAGGATAATGGGATTTGGTCATGGGATAGAAGAAATGGGGATGGGACTCAAACGAAGGTGTAGGTTAATAGGATTCTGAATAAACCTCGCTAATAGATGTGGAGTGATGGGACATAGAGCACACAAGAGAAAGTGGATACTCAGAGCCAAAAAGACTCGCAATTGACCTACAAGAATTAAAGAAAAGATAAAATAACTCATAACCTAAAGCTAGAAGAGGGACATACTTATTTAGGAAATGGTGAGTAGCAATGAAACATGCAAACAAGAATTGCATAAACACTCTAGATTGTTTATCTAGCCATTAATTATATTCCCAAAATAAGATGGAGTACAATTGTACACATGTGACTTGTAGCTTAGAATTTTATGGTTTGAGGTAGTTTGTGGCATGAGGAGCAAACTTCGTTTTTTGGGGAGCTAATCTATAGCTAAGGGTATAGCCACATGGAAACAACACAAACCATACATATTTACTAAGCATTAACATTCATTGATGTTGCTAACAGAGTATCATCATTGCCTCTTTATCCTTAAGCCAACAATCTATTGCTACATCTCCTCAAACCAATGGAATGTACAAAAAAATAGGTGGAAACTTGGTGAAGGCCACTCAAATTTTGAAATTAATAATACATTGTCTTGATTTACAACAATTATAGATAAATTTCTAAATGAGATAATCATCAATAATAGTGAATACAAATGAAAATAAGAATACAACATGTATTTTCAATGCCATCATATCAAACATAGGTAAAAAAAATAAATTAAATTCCCTTCATCAAATGACATAGAATGCCCATTATAGAAAATCAATATTTATACATAATGGTTTTAATCTTTCATTGGTAAAATAACTGGTAAATTATATCTCAGTCAACTTTCATCATCTCAATATTTCAATTATTATCTCAACTATATATTACCAACTTAACACAAAAACACTAGTCAACCTAAATGTAAAATAACAATTATTATTTCAAATCAAAATACAACTTTTGTAATTCAACAATTGCAATTTAACAATCCTATCAGCCTCTCTTTGCATCTTTTGGAGCAATTTCTAATTTGTAATTTGTATATATTTACGCCATAAGGCGTCACTCTTTGAAAACAACTTTCCAACTGCCACTCTATACTGATATGCACCGTTAGATAGAGCGTTAGATGATTGAAATGTTTTGTACCATTGGATTCAACCCTTGAAGTTTCAAATAACTCCTTGGTTCACACTAGTTTGTTTAACCAAAACAAAATTATGAGAGGAGTTGGAAGAGGCAGCCATAAGTCGTATCCAGATTTTATCCATGGGTGCTCTAGACCATAGTTTTTTGGTGAGAGAGTATAGCATTGGGGCGGTTAATAATTTTCATTACAGGATTCAATAAGACTTGATTTTGTAAGACTCGCATGGTTTGTGCACACCAATTCACAGAGAGATTTTCCTCTCATCCTGTTAGTCAAGTTTTGTTTTTATTTCCGTGAATGTCAACATTGGAGGTGTTTAATGATTTGTGTTACAGGTGGAGGTGATTAATGATTTGTGTTATGGGTGAGGCTTTTTCCATTAGGGTTGATTTTTTTTTGGTTATTTTTTACTTGACATGGGGTTTACCTCTATTACCAATCTAATATGCTCACTTCCTGCAGCGAATCTCTAGTTAAGTAGATGGGTTAGTAAAGAGGACATTGAGGTTCTTTTCTCAGTTAATCCATTTCAATTAGGGTTTAGGAGTTTGTGCTCCAAAGCTGACGCACCCTTCGAAACAGGTACCAAAATGATTTGACAATTTCACTTCCCGCAGCGAATCTCTCGTAAAGTAAACAAGTTAATAAAGAGAACATAATGGATTTTTCTTAGTTAATCCATTTCAACTAGGGTTCAGGAGTTTGTGCTCCAGAGCTAACTCACCATTCGAAACAGGTACCAAATGATTTGATTGTTGTATGCATTTTATTTTCCACTCTATTCTACAAATTCAGGTGTGAGGTTATTGATTATTTAGCTTGTTTTTCCATTGCAGATGATGTAATTCGGTGTTCCCTCAACCCAAATTCTGCACAGGTAAGCTCTCTTATTCCAACCCATTATTCGACTTTATTCATCTATGGCTTGAATACCATTAGTTGCTTTTGTGACTAGGTATTGTTCTTTCCACTTGGGATGCCATTTTCCATTGGACCTCGTTAAAAATATTGGCCACTAGCCTATTTTAATTCGACTATTCTGAATTCTTACAGGTCCGTACTCTGAGCATCACTTGGGAATCTGAAAATTTGTAATCCCTAAGCTATGGTTTTTTTGTCACTTGTGAGGCTCTCACACTAATTATGTTTCTCCAGGTTACTGAGAGTGGAAAACAGGAGCGGCATATAATCAACCGATTCAATGGTGTTAAAATAGTTAATTAACTCCCGCATGAAGAGTTAGACAATCAGTTAAGTAAGCATTGAGTAAGTCGATAGACGAATTTGGTAAGTGAGTTAGAGATTCAATTAAGTGAGCGTTGAGCAAGTTGAGTTATGTGATAGCTGAGTTTGGTAAATGTGTGCATGTCAAGCAAGTCATTAGTCGAAAAGGATAAATACCCTTCACTGGGTTCATTGTATTCAAAGAGAGTGTGATTGAAGTTCGTGTGATTAATAGATGAGTCGCAACTCACTTGTGTTATTGTGTGTGAAATATTTGTATAATTTGTGCTTTTACTCTTCTTCCTTTCCAACAAATTGGTATCAGAGCGAGGTTACAAAGAACCATGGAAAGAAGGATGATCAATCGTCTGTGTGTGTGGAGATTTTTTTTTCTCACTTATTTCAACTATAATGCATCTGGCAGTTATACTCAATGTGTTATAACATTGTTGAGCTCAGTAGAGAACCGCATTATATGTTAAAAAGTTGTCGCGATTTCAGACACGCGAGCTTGTTTAAAATTCGCAGCGTTAGTATTAACGCACTTCAAAAAAAATACACGAGTGTTTAAAGCAGTTCAATGTATCATGGGGAGCGTTAGCACAAAGGCCTAATACAGATCTTGCACAACAGTAGGCGCGTTTGTGAAGAATGTTGAGATTCAACAAGAAAATATTAGTGAAAATTATGCACCTACACTAAGATGGAGCCTCGGGCTATTTTTAGGTGGAGGTATATTTATAGATGCATGAGAAAATTCTATTTATAGATGATGTCTATTTATAGATGGTTGAGAAAATTCTATTTATAGATGTATGTGCGAGCTCTATTTATAGATTGCATGTCTATTTATAGATGCATGTCGATTATTATTATCCCTTAATAATAGTTGGACAATAAACAATAATCTATTCCCAATGAGTACTTGGAAATAGTTAACTGAAATGGCAAATCAGTTAGCTATAGGAAATTCGAGTTCAAAGGTTGGTTGGTGGGACATGCAAATGGACTTAGTTGTAACTGAATGATTCAAAGTTATAACAAAGTTAGATGTGTAGTTATGTGAGTTGTAAAGTAGTTTAACTCAGTTAAGTGAGTTAAAATCAGTTGTCCTAGTTGTAACTGAAGATACACTAGTGAGAGATCAGTGAATTAATTATTAATTAATTCACAATTAGTGGTTTCACATGCAACTGAAGATTTACTACTGTTAACTACATGCATGTTAGATCCAGTGGAGACCCAGTTGAGATGTAGATGAAAGGGACAGTTTGACTATCAGTTGTGACATTAGTGGGTGCACTAATGCAACCACACACACATTGGAGATGCTGATGAGAATTTTGTAGTCAAGGAAAGTAGGATTCCATTCATTCAGGGATTTCGCAATGGAGACAGATTGTCTGGAGGCAGTAAATTGGCACATGAATTTGCCAATTTTTGTATGATAGTGTGAGACGATTGTATATTGTACTGAGAGCTCTTGGATTGGAGCTTTGTATGAGATTGTTTCATGATCCATGATATATACATAATATGTGATAGTGGAGTTTTTAGCTTTATGCTTTCCCGGTAAAAACATCTATGTTATGTGTGATTGATCTTTCTTCTAGATATTGCAATTGGCAATCGTGTTTTAAATTCTGCAATATTTTTTGTAGAAGTGATTTTGTATTTAACAGTGGCATATAATTTTTAGATCAAGACAATCCAGGCAATACATTATTTGTATTAATATTTCTACATGGTATCAGAGCACAGAAGATTGCAATTTTGAAGTAGGAGCTAAGTTTGTTTGTGGAAAGAATTCAAATTTGCAGAAAGATTTTCTTGCTGCTACAATTGAGTAAACATCGAAATGGCTTTCAATGGCTTGTGGCTAGAGTATGCACTCAAGGGCAGCTTGAACTACATTTCTTAGAAGGATAGGATGGAGGCAGCGCTGGAAGATAATGGCTTGAAGGAATTCATTGAAAAAGATGTTCCTAACCTGCTTTGACAGATGTTGCTTTACTTGAGGCATGGCAAAAGAAAGTGGCAAAGGCGAGGAGGATATGTTGGAAGGTGTACGAGACCACATTGTCTCAAGCCTTCATGGGAAAGCCACACCACATGCTATGTGGAAGGCTTTGACAGATATTTTCCAAAGCAGCAACGACCATAGGAAATTGGCGCTCAAAGATAAAATTAGGAAGATCAAGATGGAAAAGGGTGACAACATTCCAAAGTATCTCACAAAGTTTGTCCAGTGTCAGGATGAACTGGGGAGTGTGGGAATAATTGTTGTTGATGATGATTTGGTGAGCTTGGCTCTCTTGGGACTTCCTAAGAGTTGGCATAGTTATGAAGACTCTGTCAATGGATGGGGAAAAACTATCAGATTGGTAACGACTGTGGTCGAATCTAGTGCAGGAGGAGTTCAAGCGAAACACCATAGATGGATCTTCATCAAAACATGATGATGAAGAGGATTGTGCTTTGGCTACCAAGGCAAGGAAATGGAAGGGGAGGAAATTCCATTCAAAATCCGAGTCTAAAGGCAAGAAGCTGGATTTGTCCAAAGTGAAGAAGAAGAAGGTTGTTGGAGCATCTCACTACTAACTATCCATAGAAGAAGAAGAACAAGAAGGTTGATGGAGCTACAGCGGGTGAGGCCCTTGCCTCGCAATTATAACTTTACTTCTCCTTGATCACATGCATGGTGTCAAGTGCATTCGGATCAATGTGGTATTTGGATAGTGGCGCTTCCTTCAACATGACAAGAGATAAGGAGCTTTTCAGTGACTTGGAGGAGAAAGATCTCCAAATGCATATAGATATGGGCGATGATGGAAGATACAGTGCAACTGGAATTGGTACCATTACCTTTCAGAGGGATTCAGGTAAACTATTTCAATTGAAAGATGTTATGCATGTTCCAAGTCTGAAGAAAAACTTGGTCTCAATCACAATGTTGGAGGACAGAGACTATGACGTTCTTTTCAGCGATGGAAAAGCTTTCCTGTGACATAAAAAACCGGGTCAAGCCAAGAGGATAGGGATTCGAGTTAAGATTTTCTACAAGCTGGAGGTAGATGGTTGTGCTGCCATGATGGGCAAGGCAGAAAAATTGGTGAGTTGAGATGAAGGCGAATTATGGCACAAGAGATTGGGCCATCTTCATCATGGAGCCTTGAAAGTCATGTAGCAAATATCTACTGGACTTCCAATGGGAACACTTGCTCAGTTAGATCAGTGCAAGGGTTGCACCATGGGGAAGTATGTAAATTCCACCTTTCATGAAAAGGAGAATCGTGCTTCAGTGATCTTGGAAAGAGTTCACACAGATGTGTGTGGACCATTCTAGGTTGCTTCAACAGCAAAACATAAGTATTATGTTATTTTTGTTGATGAATTTTCTTGTAAATGCTGGATCTTCTTCATGCAGAAGAAGGATCAAACTTTCTCAAAGTTCTGTGAGTTTAAAGCATTGGTGGAGAAAGAGTTGGGGAAGCAAGTGAAGGCTCTGAGGAGTGATAATGGTGGATAATACATATCTAACGAATTCAAAGACTTCTGTAGCAAAGAAGGAATTCGAAGAGAACTCATAGCGCCTCATAACCCACAACAAAATGGGGTCACAGAGTGGAAGAACAGAACGATCATGGGTGCGGCACGAGCGATGTTGCATGATCAGGGCCTACCAATGCATTTTTGGGTGGAAGCATGCAACATTATGGTGTATGTGAAAAACCGTTGTCCTCATAGAGTACTTGGCATGAGTACACCTGAAGAAGATTTCATTGGTAAGAAACCGGATGTTTCTCACTTTAAGATTTTTGGCTCATGTT
The DNA here is from genome assembly GCA_034641835.2 of Pinus albicaulis. Lineage (NCBI taxonomy): Eukaryota > Viridiplantae > Streptophyta > Pinopsida > Pinales > Pinaceae > Pinus > Pinus albicaulis. The sequence continues at coordinate 259,510,929 of CM076570.1, forward strand.
TTTATGTACATGTGACCAAGAATGGCAGGAAAAAGCTGGAGCTGACTGTTGAAGTTGGGATTTTTGTGGGGTACACAAAAACACCCCATAATTACCATGTGTAGCTACCAAATAGTCGAATGAATGTGGTGCAATGGGATATAAAATTCGATGAGGGGAATTCCATGTGGTTGTCACTTGAGAGGGAGCTGGACTTGCATGCGGAGGAGGAACTATTGGTTCCCAAAGATGAGTCTCTAGATGTGGATCAGCCACAGGAGGAGGTTCATGGAGTGGAGGAGTCTACTCACACAAAGCCAAACATCAGAACAGGCAGAAGGCGTACCACAAACGCTGATAGGCTGAGACTTGATGCTGCGCAAAATGTAGGAGCGCTTACTTCACAGTGCAGACAAAGACAGTCTCCTGACCAATTTATTGGATACATGGCTCTCATGAGCAAATGTATTGTGACTGATCCATCTTCCTTTCAGGAAGCAGTGTAGGAGCCCACATGGGTAGATGCAATGGTGGAGGAGTATGAATCCATTGTCAAAAATAGTTCTTGGGAAATTGTTCCAAGGCCAGTTGATAAATCAATGGTAGGTTCGAGATGGATCTACAAGGTAAAGCAAGTTGCTAATGGGAGTGTTGAGAAATACAAGGCCAGATTTGTGGCCCAGGGCTTCTCACAGATCGAGGGGATTGATTATGAAGAAACCTTTGCACCTGTCACACGGTATTCTTCCATAAGGGCCATCCTTGCTCTCTCAGTGCAGATGGGTTGGCGCATTCATCATATGGATGTGAAGACCACGTTTCTCAATGAGATCATTGAGGAAGAGGTGTACATTGAGCAGCCTGAAGGATTTGAGATCTTCATCAGCGAGTCACATGTGTGTTGATTCAAAAGAGCATTGTATGGGCTGAAGCAAGCACCTTGTGCTTGTTACACTAAGATAGACAACTATTTCACTGGACTGGGCTTCACCAAAAGTGAAGCGGATGAAAACCTATACCAAATTGTGGTGGAGGGTAAGATTTCAATCATTTTTCTTTATGTTGATGATTTAATATTGACTGGTGATGAGCAGCTGATACACTCATGCAAGGAGGACCTTGAAAAGGAGTTTGAGATGAAGGATATGGGCCTCCTTCATTATTTCCTTGGATTGGAAATATGGCAGCGAGATGGTGAAATTTTTGTGTCTCAAGGCAAGTATGTAAGGGAGATACTGGGTAAGTTTCACATGGAGGGCTGCAATCCCATGGATACTCCTCTTCCAGGAAACTGGAGGAAAGTGGATGCTATTGTCTATCAATAGTTTGTGGGTTCGCTAATGTATCTAGTGAACACGAGACCAGACATTTGCTATGTGGTTAACTAGCTAATTCAAGCGATGGTTAAACCTACCAAGCTCTTTTGGAAGGCAGGAAAGCATGTCCTGAGATACCTGAGGGGCACATCTAAGTATGGCTTATGGTATAGATAGACAGATGAGGTGAAGTTGCATAGCTTCACAGATGCAGATTGGGTGGGCAGCCCAACGGATAGAAAGAGCACATCAATGGGATCTTTAGTATCAAATCTACAACTGTTTCTTGGTACAATAGGAAGCAAAGATCTGTGGCGCTCAGTGTAGGGGAAGCGGAATACATGGAAGCGAGTCAAGCTAAATGTGAGGCTATCTGGATGAGAAAGATCTTGGTTGGTCTGTTTGGTTCTCATTTAGATCCGATAGTGATTCATTGTGATAGTCAGAGTTGCATTAAACTCACGATTAATCATGTGTTCCATGATAGATATAAGCATATAGATATCTGGTATCAATATCATATCAGAGATTGTGTGCAGCGGAAGATCATGTTGCTTCAGTACATTCCTACAGAATATCAGGATGCAGACATTCTAACAAAGACACTCACCTGGAGAAAATTCGAATACCATAGAGATAGGATCGAGGTGAAGGATAATCCCTTTCTTGTTGAGAGGGAGTGTTGAGATTCAACAAGAAAATCCAAGTGAAAATTATGCACCTACACTAGGATGGAGCCTCGGGTTATTTTTAGGTGGAGCTCTATTTATAGATGCATGAGAAAATTATATTTATAGATAATGTCTATTTTTAGGTGGAGGTCTATTTATAGATGCATGAGAAAATTATATTTATAGATTATGTCTATTTATAGATGGTTGAGCAAATTCTATTTATAGATGATGGTCTATTTATAAATGTATGTGCGCGTTCTATTTATAGATCGCATGTCTATTTATAGATGTATGTCGACTATTATTATCCCTTAATAATAGTCGGACAATAAACAATAATCCATTCTCAATGAGTACTTGGAAATAGTTAACTGAAGTGGAAAATCAGTTAGCGATAAGAAATTCGAGTTCAAAGGTTGGTTTGTGGGACATGCAAGTGGACTTAGTTGTAACTGAGTGATTTGAAGTTGTAACAGATTTGGATGTGTAGTTATGTGAGTTGTAAAGTAGTTTAATTGAGTTAAGTGATTTAAACTCAGTGGTGCTAGTTGTAACTGAAGATACACTAGTGAGAGATCAGTGAATTAATTATTAATTAATTCACAATCAATGGTTTCACATGCAACTGAATATTTACTACTATTAACTACATGCATGTCAGATCCAGTGGAGACCCAGTTGAGATGTAGGTGAAAGGGACAGTTTGACTATCAGTTGTGACATTAGTGGGGGCACTCATGCCAATGAGGATTGCGCAGTCAAGGCAAGCAGGATTCCATTCATTTAGGGATTGCTATCAGCTAGGATTGCGCAGTGGAGGCAGGTTGTCTGGAGGTAGTAAATTGGCACAAGAATTTGCCAATTTTTGTATGACAGTGTGAGACGATTGTATATTTGTTAAATTTGGACAACTAGGTCCAAACTCCATGTTCTGATGCTCAGATTAAGAGGCTAATATTTTTGTTGGATTCCTCTTTGTGAGAGGTGTAAAATCCATATAAAATATGTCTTAATCCGATGAGCAGAACTTATATTTTGAATTTATTATTTTTAATAAATTATATGTGCAAGGTCGGCCAGTTTTGTAATGTAGGCTCGCATGCCCAACGGATGTGTCACACACCCTCATGATGGATATATATACAGGAAAAGTTGGAGAGATTTTCATCATCATCACAACTCACATATTCCTCTCTCATCTTAGAGTACGAGCTACCAAGAAGGACGAGTTTCAGCCACACGTGTGAAGGACGAAGAGGACAAACTGCACGGCTGAGCTGAAGTACGGATTTGCTGCTGCTAGGGTTTCGCAGAAACTTTGACCAGCGTTGACTTTGGTCAACGCTTGGTCCAAACAAGCTGAAAACTTGTGGAAGGATCGATTTATGAAGGCCGTACTACCTGGCACAAAAATCGAGGTCAAAGGGTTGACCGTTTTGCTGCTGCGTTGACTTTTAGCTTGCTGCCCCTGCGTTGACTTTTCATGACAGCGTTGACTTTTGCGGAGTTGACTTGGGTTGACTCATCTACAGATTGGAGGGTTGTTGTGACACATGCTGGGCTGGCTGACCAAAGGAGACTTTGCTGGTTGAAGCATCCTGTTGACCGCCGAAACGAACACACACATTTTTCTGTTTCTGATTTGTCTTCTGTAAGATCTGCTTATATGTTCTATCTGCATTTTGCTTAACTACTTGTATGATTGCTGTGAGAAAAGTGAAATTGCTCTTAGCATAGAACATCTACAAAACTTTACATGGTATCGGAGCTGAGGTGAAGACAAACTCTATCTATAGCAATCATCATCGAAGGAAATGGGTTCCACTAGTCTTGAATTCGGGGAGAATGACAAGCTGACTGGAAGTGATGACTTCCATGCCTGGAAGATGATATTAGATCTCAAATTGGAAGATCATGATCTCCTGGATCATGTGACAGGGAAGATTCAAGAACCTCCATCAAATGCCTCTGCTGCTGTTAGAAACAAGTATAAGAAGGGCGAAATCAGAGCAAAGCTGCTGATCAGGGAATCCATAAATAAGAGTCTGGTTGCCTACATATCTGAACTAGGCACATCCAAGGAGATGTATGACAAACTGATACTTATGTTCCAAGTAAACAATGTGAACCAAGTGCTATTCCTCAAGAACAAGTTGAAGAATATGAAGAAGGGCCGAGACGAGTCTATTCAAACTTTCTTTATGAAGTTGACCGAAACCAGAAACAATCTGCTAGCTATTGGGGAGACAATAGCTGATCGTGAGATGGTTCTCACCACACTTGGAGGACTTCCATATGAATGGCAAGTATTCACAACTACCATTCTCAACAATAATACCATTCCTAACTTTGATGAGCTTCTGTCTAGATGTATGCAAGAAGAAACAAGGATGAAGGAATTTGATAATGAAAGAAATGTTGCCTATGGTGCTCATTTCCGAAAGAAGAACTCTGGTGGTTCTAAGGACAAAAGAAGGACTAAGACTCAAGAGAAGAAGGGTAAATGTTTCACCTGCCACAGGACTGGACACTATGCTAGAGAATGCCCATTCAAGAAGGATTCTCCCGATGGTGACGACAACAACAACAACCGAAGGAATGGGAATCGAAGAAATGACAAATCCAAAGGAAAGAGGAAGGCTCACTTTGGAGGAAACAATCAACCTTCTAAGAGGTCCAGAAATACCAGGTATGAGGAGTCTAATGTTGTTGATAAAAGAAATGAGTATATTCTGGTATCTTCTCTCTCAGCTGCATCTCTGCCCGACACGATGGATGTCTGGCTAATTGATAGTGGTGCCTCAAGACATATCACCGGATTCAAGGAAGCACTTTCTGACATGGTTGTAAGGGATACTAATCTAGAAATTATCCTTGGGGATAATGCCACTTATCCTGTAAAAGGGACCGGGACTGTGACCCTTCACTTGTCTCAAGGACAAGTCCTTCGTCTACAAGATGTACTCTATGTACCCAAATTGAAGAAGAACCTTGTGTCTGTATCTGCCATGGAAGACAAAGGATTCAATGTAACTTTCTCTGATGGAAAGGTACTCATGTGGAAGAAGAGCTTCAAGGAAGCTATCTCAATTGGTTTTAGGGTTGGTACACTCTACCAGGTTGGAGGGAGTCCGTTGGAAGCTATGACTTGTGATACAATCCGTCAAACCGAACTATGGCACCGAAGATTTGGACACCTTCATTATAAGGCTCTTCCCGAAGCAAGGAAGGTGGTGACAGGGATGCCTGATTTTGGAAATAACCATGAAGGTGTATGTAAGGGCTGTGCTGAAAGAAAACATACAAGGGGACCTTTCCCCTCAAGTGTCACAAAGACATCTGAGATATTGCAACTGGTCCATTCTGATCTTTCCGGTATGTTTCCTGTAACATCCCTGGGGGGATGTTCTTACTATATGACATTTACTGATGACTTCTCTCGCAAAACTTGGATATACTTCTTGAAGAAGAAGGATGAGGCTTTCATGTGGTTCCGTACCTTCAAAGCCTTGGTGGAAAATATGACCGGAAAGAAGATCAAGACTTTGAGGACTGACAATGGCACTGAATATGAGTCAAATGAGTTCAAAGACTTTTGCAGAGAAGCTGGCATTAAGAGGGAGACTACCACTGCATATACTCCTGAGCAGAATGGTGTTGCTGAACGCAAGAATAGGACTATTGTGGAAGATGCCCGTGCCATGCTATGTGACCAGGGTCTACCGAAGTTTCTGTGGGGAGAAGCTGCAAATACTGCTGTGTACATTCAAAATCGATGCCCTCATTCCGCTCTGGACTCCAAAACTCCCGAAGAGGTTTTCTCTGGTAAGAAACCTGATGTCTCACATTTTAGAATTTTTGGATGTCTTGTCTATTTTCATGTGCCGAAAGAAAAGAGAAGTAAGCTGGATGCTACTGGGAAGAAAGGAATGTTTGTGGGCTACAGTGAGACTTCTAAGGCATATAGAGTCTATGTACATGGTCAAAGGGAAGTAGAGATAAGCCATGATGTCACTTTTGACGAAGATGCTTCCCTAAAGAAAGTAGTAGATCTTCCTAGATCTGAAGAAAATCATGAAGAAAGACCTGGAAATCTGGAAGAACCCCAGGATGAGACTATGCTTGATGTTGAAGGGCCAATGGACCCTATTGATCCTTCCCCTTCTCTAGGAAAGAGACCATCATGGCTCAGGGACACCCTCGAAGATGCTGAGGGTCATGCTGCCCCAAGGGGGACATTCCGAGAAAGCAAGTTTCGGCGGGATGACGCACGATGTTGATTGCACTAATAGATGGAGTTCTCCCTAGTTGAGAGGGAGTGTTAAATTTGGACAACTAGGTCCAAACTCCATATTAAGATGCTCAGATTAAGAGGCTAATATTTTTGTTGGATTCCTCTTTCTGAGAGGTGTAAAATCCATATAAAATATGTCTTAATGCGATGAGCAGAACTTATATTTTGAATTTATTATTTTTAATAAATTATATGTGCAAGGTCGGCCAGTTTTGTAATGTAGGCTCGCATGCCCAACAGATGTGTCACACACCCTCATTGATGGATATATATACAGGAAAAGTTGGAGAGATTTTTATCATCATCACAACTCACATCTTCCTCTCTCATCAAAGAGTACGAGCTACCAAGAAGGACGAGTTTCAGCCACACGTGTGAAGGACGAAGAGGACAGACCGTACCGCTGAGCTGCAGTACGATTTTCTGCTGCTAGGGTTTCGCTGTAAGTTTGACCAGCGTTGACTTTGGTCAACGCATGGTCCAAACAAGCTGAAAACTTGTGGAAGGTTCGATTTTTTAAGGCCGTACTACCTGGCACAAAAATCGAGGTCAAAGGGTTGACCGTTTTGCTGCTGCGTTGACTTTTAGCTTGCTGCCCCTGCGTTGACTTTTCAGGACAGCGTTGACTTTTGCAGAGTTGACTTGGGTTGACTCATCTACGGATTGGAGGGTTGTTGTGACACATGCTGGGCTGGCTGACCAAAGGAGACTTTGCTGGTTGAAGCATCATTGTCGCCAAAACGAACACACATTTCATTTCTGTTGTCTTACGTAGATACGCTTATATGTTCTATCTGCATTTTGCTTAACTACTTGTATGATTGCTGTGAGAAAAGTGAAATTGCTCTTAGCATAGAACATCTACAAAACTTTACAATATTGTACTGCGAGCTCTTAGATTGGAGCTTTGTATGAGATTGTTTCATGATCCACGATATATACATAATATATGATAGTGGGGTTTTTAGGTTTATTCTTTCCCAGTAAAAACATCTGTATTATCTGTGATTGATCTTTCTTCTTGATATTGCAATTGGCGATCATGTTTTAAATTCCACAAGATTTTTGGTAGAAGCAATTATGTATTTAACAGTGGCATATAATTGTTAGATCAAGATAATCTAAGCTATACATATTTTTTATTAAAATTTCTACAAATAAAAAGTCAATACGGTGGTTTAAAACGATTTTGCAAAGAACTCAAGCTTGAATAATACGTTGGTTATTTAAAAAGGTTTGACTTTTTTTTAAAAGGTCTTTAGAATAGTGTTTGGATAACACGAGTGTGTCTTAAAAAGAGGTTTTTGAATTATTATTTTTTTTTTTGGAAAGGACTTAAAAAAAGTATATTTTAATGATTTTGGAAAAGTGGGTATTATAAAGTATTTTTTATATAAATAATTTTTATACAAGAATTTTTTTGTATAAAAATAAGACCTAGGGTTTTATTACAAGGTTATTTTTTATGCTTTGCAAAGCATATATATATAAAAGAAAGGAAACTTAGGGTTTCATAAGAGAAGTGAAATTCTTGAAGAAAGATGGCAACAACCAGTTTCCAGCCACAACTTCCTTCTTTCACAGGGAAAGATTATGATGTGTGGGCCATTAAGATGGATACCATGTTAAAAGCGCATGATGTTTTGGATCATGTCAAGTTTGGGTTTGCAGAATCTTAGAATGACGCAGAAGAAAAATCCCTTAGTAATGCAGAGAGGGAACAATGGAAGAAAGACAAAAGGAAGAATGCACAAGCGTTGCTTCTTATCCAGCAGGGAGTGGACCGAGCAATGTTCTAGAAGATTATTATCACATATTTAGTAAAGGAAGCATGGGAAACTTTGGCGACAGGCTATCAAGGTATGGCCAAATTCAATATTGTTAAATTGCATAATACTAGGAGATATTTTGAATGTCTGCAAATGAAGGAGACAAAGGACATCGATTCTTTCATGAATCGGGTGATGTATGTTGTAAATCAGTTAAGAAATTATGGTGAATAAATCAAATATCTAACAGTGATTGAGAAGGTCCTTAGATCTTTGTCTACCAAGTTTGATGTTGTGGTAGCGACCATAGAAGAAGCCAAGGGTTTGGACAAACTGAAAGTTGATGAGTTGATGGGATCACTTCTATCGCATGAGGCAAGGATAGACAGAAATAAGGATTCCACTTTAGAAACTGCTTTCAAAATTCAAGTTTCTATTTCAATAGGTCGAGACATAGGTCAATCAAGAGGTAGAGGACTAGGCAGAAGATATGGTGGTCAAAGAGATGGCCGAGAAGAGCATGAACATGAAAGTGGAAGCAACATCAGCAGAAGCTTCAACAATAATTACGAATTTGACAAATAAAAGGTGAGATGTTATTATTGCAATAAATTTGGTCCTTATGCTTGTGATTACAGGAAGAATATAGTTGATCAAGGAAACCAGAGAGGTAATGTTAGTACAGAGAATACTAACTCCATTTTCCTAGCATGAAACAACATGCATGAACCGTCTGATAAGTTTTGGCTATTAAATAGTGGTTGCAGTAATCACATGACATGAAACAAGAATTTGGTTGCAAATTTGGATCATTCTGTGAAGACAAAGGTAAAGTCGGGGACTGACAAGACTGTGGATGTAGATGGAAAATGAGTGGTCAACATTCTGACCAAGCAGGGGGAGCCAAAGACAATATTAGAGGTATATTATGTTATTGGTCTCAAACACAATTTGATAAGTGTTGGTCAATTGACGCGAAAAGGATACAAAGTTATCTTTCAAGGGCAAGAGTGTGTTATTTATGATAACCTCCCAAGAAAACAAATGATAGCAAAGGTGCAAATGACGAGGAACATACTATTTCCTCTAATTATGAATTACAACAATTAGGTCAATTCTTTTACAATTGCATGTTCAAATGATTATTGGTTATGGCACTTTTGGTTTGGACACTTGCACTTTTATGGTTTAAGATTGTTACAGCAGAAACAGATGGTCAAAGGATTACCACCCATCAAAGAACCTTCTAGTACTTGTGAGTGTTGCATCTTGGGAAAGCAACACCATGAAATTTTTCCGAAGGGAGTCTCATACAGAGCAAAGAAACTACTTGAGTTTGTGCATACAAACTTGTGTGGACCTATAAGGATAGAGCTGATTGATGGAAGTTGTTACTTCCTCACTTTTATTGATGACTATAGCAGAAAGACTTGGGTTTAATTCTTGAAGTAGAAGTTTGAAACTTTTGCAAAGTTGAAAGAGTTCAAAGCCTTATCAGAGAACCAAAGTGATCAACAAATCAAGGTATTTAGGTCAGATCGTGCTAGAGAATATGATTCAAAGGCATTCCATGATTACTGCAAACAACATGGAATTATAAGACCATGAAAAAGGAATTTTTATTTTCCAAAATAAATATGCCTGAGATTTGTTGAAAAGATTCAGGATGGATAATTGCAAAATTGTACCTACACCAGTTGCAACAGGTACAAATTTAAGTAAGTATGATATAGGATCAGATGTCAATCCAACTCTATTCAAAAGATTAGTTGGCAGCCTCGTGTACCTTAGAACTACAAGACTAGATATTATGAAAAGAGTGATTTTGATTTCCAGATTTATGGAGACTCCAAAATACATACATTGGAGTGTAGGAAAAATAATTCCAAGATACATAGTAAGAACTAAATATTGTGGCATAATCTATGCAAGTGTAGAAAAGAATGATTTGATTGAATTTACAGATTATGATTTTGCAGGTAGTTAGGATGATAAGAAGAGCACATCTGGTTATGTGTTTCATCTTGATTCAGGTGTGATAGCATGGGCATCTAATAAGCAGCCCAGTGTGACACTATCATCAACATAAGAAAAATATGTAGCAACAACATCAACAGCATGTCAAGCAGTGTGGTTAAGAAGAGTATTGGATGGACTCAAGCAGAAACACCAAGGATCAATAACAATATATTGTGACAACACCTCAACGATTTCACTATTCAAGAATAGTGGGTTTCATCAAAAGAACAAGCATAATGATTCTAGATATCACTTTATTAGAGAAATTGTGAGAAATGGAGAAGTTCACTTGAAGCCTTGTAAATCTAGTGATCAACTGGCTGATATATTTACAAAGCCATTAGCAAAAGATGTGTTCGAGTTTCACAAAAGAAACTTGGGTGTTGTAAGCCTAGTTGATACATAGACCAGCAGGCATGTTTGAGTTGTCATGAGTTATGTTTTAGTTTAGCGGTCGTAATTAAGGGGGAGTGTTAAAATAGTTAATTAACTCCCGCATGAAGAGTTAGACAATCATTTATGTAAGCGTTGAGTAAGTTGATAGATGAATTTGGTAAGTGAGTTAGAGAGTCAGTTAAGTGAGCATTGAGTAAGTCAAGTTATGTGATAGATGCGTTTGGTAAGTGTGTGCATTTCAAGCAAGTCGTTAGTCGAAAAGGATAAATACCCTTCACTAGGTTCATTTTATTTAGAGAGGTTTTGATTGAAGTTCATGTGATTAATAGAAGAGTTGCAGCTCGTGTGTGTTATTGTGTGTGAAATATTTGTATAATTTGTGCCTTTTCTCTTCTGCCTTTCCAACAAATGGGGCACACATAAGTTTATACGATTTAGCAAGCTATGCGAGAAAATCTGGAGGATCAATGGATTGATGGCAAGAAGCCATGATCGAGTTGATGAAGGTCAAGGATTTCATTGAATTCATATAAACTATGGGATGATCGAATCAACCAGAAGGACATAGGTGGTCTTCCCGCAAAATTTGTTGGTAAATTCGTGGAGTTCTCCAATTTGAAATGATTCGTTGATAATCCATGGTCTGCGTGGATTCTTGTTTTTATTTTTCAGGTCAAATAGGGATTATTTTGTTCAAGACTATCTTAGAAGATCACTTTGTTAAATTTACCAAAATTTTGCTTGTTGATTCTTTTCTCCGCATTATATAAATGGTTTTAGCTTTTCAGGTTTCTAATTCTGGCAATTTTTGCTTGATGAATCCGTAGTTTTTGGAATTTTATTTTCCTTTATTGATTTATGCATAGAGTGCCACCTTTCTCATGTTATTTTTTATAAATACGCCTAGAAATTACAGGACGCGGACAATTTTTCTGGTCTTGAACAGAAGCAGTGGAAGAATATCTTCTTGCCCGCTTCCGGTGGATGATTTTACAATTTCCAATGCAAATTCTCTGGTCAATTCCATCATTTGAGGGAAAATATTCGATTGGCTAAAAAATTTGTAGAGAACATTAATGATCATCATGCGATCAACTTCCTAGTGGCCAACGTGTAACAGGTCGTTTCTGTAGCTGGTGATTTTTCGGTGGTGTTTGCACTATCGATTGTGTGGAGGCAGAGGGATGATGTATCAAATTCATAAGGAAATTAGAGGTAAACATTTTTGTGTGGTATTTTAAATCCCTGAGTAAATGATCTTGGGCTTTTCATTATGAACAATTAAGTATGCAGTCGCCAGTTTATTTCTAAAGACAAGTAGTCATTTAAAGCTTATGTTTGATTGAAATGCAGGGTGTGTGTATCCTTTCCTCTTATAAACTTCATCCAACTTTAAAGGCTTATTGAATTGCTAAAGTGAGTTTTGATTTATTTTGGCAATGGATGATTCAATGCTTCAATGGAAAAGGAGTTTTAAGTCTTTGTTGTTTGGAGATTCCAACTTCGGTCACATGTTCCATTCTTGGTCGGAACATCACCATTGTTAAGATCTTTATCACTGTTTACCTGGATTGTATTCTCCAAAATCACATCTGCAATGGAAACTTCTCCTCGATAGCCCACCCAGAGAATAGTTTAAATCTTGTCACTATTTTTAGAAAATAAAATATTAAAAGGACCCCTGACATAATCACAAGAATTACAGGTACCTTGGATGCATCTGCAACTTGGGTTACCCGCTGCTATTGCTGCCCAGGTAACAACAACCTAGTATTTACATTGCTGCATTGACACTTCTTGATGTCTATAGTCCAGAAAATGAAGTAGCAAATCAAAGCAGCTGTCGGCACAACTAATTCCATGCTTCTTCAAGTCATTACCTTAGGAAGCTAGGAATAGCTTTGGAACCCCATGAATCTATTTCCTTGTCAAACCTGGTTCGGAAAAGAGCTTATTTTTCGATTTCTACAATGAGGTTTTCAAGACTTATTTTAATTTGAACTTGGTTGAGTTTCTTCTACCATATGGTGTAGAAAATTCTCTATTTTCCATCGACAAATCCAACATCAGAAGAGATGAATTATGTCGGCTTAACATTTTAGTAGTTTAGAAATTTCAAGGCCACTCTTTCCTACGAAGTTATTAAGAATTAGATTGCTTCATCGTCTAGATATATTGAAAATTCTGAATATGGAAGCCACCAGACTCAGTTGGAAACACCATTGAAAGTTCAGCAGATGAAAGCTACCAGACTTAGTTGGAAACACCGTTCTCATATATGAAACGAGCCATTGTGTTGGATTACAAGATAGGGAACTTTTTCCAGTGAAGGTAGGAAAACACCATTTACATTTTTTCTTCAGTATCAAATTCATCATTTAAATTCCAAGAAAATATAAGTTAAGAACACCTCCACTTATGATCCATTGAGACTTTTTCCCAAACCTAAATATGAAACTATACACTTTGCATTGGAACAACAAGGCCTATTGAGAAGAGTTTGTCTTGTGTCGCTCCTAATTACAAGGCATTGAACAACGATATACTTCGTGCCTTTGGTTAATACAAATTCTTGCTGAAAAATGTAAACACTCGATCTTCTTCTAAATATGTTTTTGTTTTTTTATTCGACTGAGAATAAAAATCATGGTTTCTTTTATTGTATATAATAATCCATTAGAACTAATATTCTTACATTTTACTACAACATTCATGCCTTAAAATAACTGGCACGGGGATTAATGAATTTTTTGTTACTCTTGTTCGACTATGCAACCCCACTGGTGGACTGCAAGGACAAGCACACAATCTCCTCTTACTACTTTATTGTTGTATTAAACATCAATTAGGTTGGCCTTATAAATTTTATGCGAATGAGCCATTTACTTCAATGTTCGCAGTGACATCATTGTGATTCTCACCCCAAGCACGAACAACTCCAACTCATCGTTTTGATTGGTTGCACAAGGATTTTACAGGGCTCCAATATCCTAGTGCTCACTCAATGGCTACTCAAATTTTAGCTCCTAAACCCTCATCTTGGAGAAATTTTTCACATTTTGGAATTGACACAAAAGCCAACTCAAGTGGACAAGCTTTTGGGCTTGAGCCTTAAGTATATCAACGATGAACTGAGATCCTTGAAAGATGCCTTAAGTATATCAATGATGACCTGAGATCCTTGAAATATTTGACGGTTTGAACTTTGAAGTCCTTGAAAGGAGTGATTGGAGGAAACACAACTGCAATCACCAAAAACGACAAGAAAAAACCCAACAATAGAACACTACTTCGGTTGGTTCTAGACTAGTAGGTGGAATTTGGAAAAGGTTACCACATCTGTTTTGGAATAATTCAAAGTAAACCTATGTGTACACTATTTTATTCCAATCTATGTATCTTGATAAATTCCTTATCTAATTCATTTATTTTTCCTATGAAAATTCATTAAATATATTACATTATCATTTTGTATGTCCATGCTAGGGGATGAAAACAAGAAATTCCCCTGCATTTATAAACAAGCCTGCTTCTCACTAGTTCTTATCCTTCTGCAAAATTTTCTGAAAATACCAAACATGTCATTAGCACATTGTCTTTTATTCTTGGTTATTTCACAGATGAGCATGTTGATTAACAATCTCTCCCTTTGTCATTAGATGGCAATATTTTTCTTCTCTCCCCCTTTGACATCAATGGCAATGGGGTGCCAAAGTGCTCCCCCTGTCATGCTGCTCCCCCTAACATATTGTACCCCTGACATGCTACTTGATTTAATGTGATGCAATTGGCAAAGATACTCAAATGCTTCTCGTGGAAGGGGTTTTGTAAAGATATCAGCAATTTGCTCTTTTGTATTGATGTATTCCAACCTGATATTGTGTTCAACAACTTGTTCACGGAGAAAGTGGTATTTGATTGGAATATGTTTGGTCCTCGAGTGCATCATCGGATTCTTTGAAAGACTGATGGCGCTAGTATTGTCACAAAAAATAGTAATTGGTTGCTTAGTTTCTATGTTGACATCTTTCAAGGCTTCCTTCATCCATAGAATTTGTGTACAACAATCAGCAGCAACTATATATTCGACTTCAGCTGTAGAAAGGGATATAGATGATTGCTTTTTGCTGAGCCAAGATACAAGACAATCTCCTATAAAGAATGCATTTCCACTAGTACTTTTTCGATCATCCACGCTTCCGACCCAATCAGCATCGGAGTAAGTTGTCACAATAAGAGTTGAACTCTTAGGATACCAAAGACCGAAATCAATCGTTCCTTTCAAATATCTGAGAATTCTCTTTATAGCTGCTAGATGGGATTGTTTAGGACTTGACTGAAATCTTGCTACCATTCCTACTGCTTGCATAATATCTAGTCTTGTAGCAGTTAAGTATAGGAGAGCTCCAATTATTGACCTGTAAAGAGATGCATCTATGAGAGGGGTATCATCGTCTTTGCTTAATTTACAATCTGTGGTCATCGGTGTGCTCATAGGTGCACAATCTTCCATCCCATATCTTTTGAGCATGTCTTTAAGATATTTCGCTTGAGATATAAACATGCCTGCAGAGGTTTGAGATATTTGTAGCCCAAGAAAGTAAGACAGCTCACCAATCATTGACATTTCGAATCTTTTGGACATATTTAGAGCAAATTCATGGCTCATCTCATCATCATTGATAACAAAGATTAGATCATCAACATATACAAGAGTAATCAAAAGTTTTTCCTTGTCCATCTTCATGTAGAGATTGCTACCAGCTACTCCCTTTTTGAAACCTTCTTGTAGCAGATAGTGATCCAACTTTGCAGACCATGTTCTAGGGGCTTGTTTTAATCCATACAAGGCCTTTTTTAGCTTGCATACAAAGTCCTTCCCTTCGGCAAGATCAAATCCTTCTGGTTGCTCCATGTAAACTTCTTCCTTGAGATCTCCATTTAGGAATGCTGATTTTACATCCATTTGATAAACCTTGAATCCTTTTGAGCAAGTAAATGCTAAAAACATTCTTATGGCTTCCATTCGAGCTACTGGTGCAAAGGTTTCTATGAAGTCAATTCCTTCAATTTGCGAGTATCCTTTGCAGACAAGTCTGGCTTTATTTCTGATGATTTGTCCATCTTCATTCATCTCGTTTTTGAATACCCATTTTGTTCCAATTATATTTTTATCTTTTGGGTGAAGTACCAGCTCCCAAGTCTCATTTTTTTTCGATTTGAGACATTTCTTCTTCCATGGCCTTTATCCAATAAGGATCTTTGCTTGCTTGAGAAAAATCTCTAGGTTCTATTAAAGATAATAGAGCCACATCATCTTTTCTTGGGGTGCTTATCATCCTTCTTCGAGTATGGATTCCTTCATCTATATTTCCGATGACTAGTTCTTCCGGATGATATCTCTGAACAAACTTGATCTTGGAGGGAGTTTGTGAAGATTCACTTTGAGGTTCACTTTGAGGTTCTTCATTCTCCTCTTCTTTTTCAGATTCTTCTTCTTCACTTTGTTCAAAGAAAGGCTCAACTTCATGATCCTCAATTCTTTTTCTGGAAGGCCTTCATCAATCTTCACATCAATGCTTTCCACTATTCTTCGTAGACGATTGTTGTAACATTTGTAGGCTTTGCTCCTAGTGGAGTATCCAAGAAATATTCCTTTGTCAACTCTAGAATCAAATTTACCTGGTGAGTCATCATTTATTTTTATGAAACATTTGCTTCCAAAAACCCTGAAATATTTTACTGAAGCAGGTCTTCCTTTCCATAATTCATAAGGAGTCTTTTCATTATTAGGTCTTAGTTGAGTTCGATTTAAGGTATAAACTGCGGTGCCAACTGCTTCTCTCCAAAATTTTGGTTGCAAATCAACTGCTAGTAGCATTGTCCTTGCCATTTCTTGAATGGTTCGGTTCCTTCTTTCAACTACTCCATTTTGCTGGGGTGTCCTAGCAGTAGAGAGTTCTCTTTCGATTCCATGCTCTTTACATAATTCATCAAATTCTTTTGAGGTGAATTCTCCTCCTCTATCCGTTCTAAGACATTTAATCTTAGAATCTTTCTCATTCTCAATGAGAGCCTTAAGATTCTTAAAACATTCAAATGCTTCGGATTTATATTTTATGAAATATATCCACATCATTCTAGTATAGTCATCAACAAATAGAGCAAAGTACCTTTCACCTTGAAGAGCGGGAGTTCTAGTTGGCCCACACAAATCTGCATGAATGATTTCTAGAGGTTTTGTTGTTGAGAACTCCTTAGTTTTGTGGCTAGTTCTGGTTTGCTTTTCATGTTGGCATGGGCCACATACAACTTGATTTGGTTTGCACATTTTTGGAATATCCCTTACTGCGTTAATTTTGCTGATGTTGACTAGGTTATCAAAACTTGTATGCCCCAATCGCTTGTGCCATAACCAACTTTCACCTGTTTGACTTAAGTAACATTTATCTTCTTGGATTCTACTGAGAATATAAACATTATCTAGTGTTCTTACTCCTTTCGCCACAAGTTCTCCCGAGGATGAATCTCTTATTTCACAATTTTTTGTACTAAAGACAACATTATGTCCTTGGTCACAAATCTGGCTAACACTTAAGAGATTGTGTTTGAGCCATTCTACCAGCAAGGTATTTTGAGCCTTTCCTAGTCCATTGACAAGGGTAGCAGTTCCTTTTCCAGTGATTTTAGCGGATCCACTTCCAAAGGATACATTTCCATTTTTCTTGTTTAATGAGATGAACTTCTTTTGGTCCCCTGTCATATGTCTTGAGCATCCACTATCCACGAACCAATGATTTTCTTCACTATGAGCACATAGAGCTAGGCCACATTTATCAGTTTTGAGATTTACATTTTTAGCTTTCTCCCTTTTGAGAGGGCAATTTTGTTCATTATGATCATAATTATCACATAATGAGCAAGACGGATCAAACTTAGCCAAAGGATCAAGGAATTGTAAGTTTTGATTTGTCCTTGCTCTTTAGGACCACGTAGTTGGTTTGTTTGATCATTCAATCTTGGTGCTTCATTCTTATGAGCCTTGCAATGCTTAGCTTGATGCCCAAAGTTTTTACAATTGTAACAATGCCCAAGAAAAATAGTTTGATACATGTTGTAGTATCCATAGCTTGAATCAACATTCTTCCTTGGAGTTGCTCTTTCTTCAATTCTTGGTTTTGAGATGAGACTTTGCTCCTGACGAGAAGACTTTTCTTCTTTTGGATGGCAAGAGAGTACATCAACATAACTTCTGGCATTATTCTTTGTACTTGATGATTCTCCTTTGAAACCAATTCCAGACTTGTCATGTTGAGGTTTTTGAGTATTAAGAATGTTGTCAAGAGCTAGAGAGCTTTGCCAACTCCTTTTAACTTGCTCTAATTCCTTTCTTAGAGATATTAATTCAGCTTCACATTTTTCACAGATATCATCCTTCTCTTTTACCTTAATGTTCAAGAAGTCTTCCCTTCTTTTTGCTTCCTCTCTTTCTATTTTGAGAGAAATTATCCTCTTTTGTAGATTCTCATTTTCTTCAACGGCACTCATTAGCAAACTATCCATGTTTCTTTCTTCTTCTAATTCTGAGTCATCATCATTTGTAAATGCCATGAATAACGTTTCTTTGCTTCCAACATAATCACTTTCCTCATCTGATTCATCATCACTTTCTTTGTAATTACGCACATTTCTAGTTGATTTCTTTTTTATGACTACAAATTCATCTTCATCAGACTCATCTTGTTTAGAGAAAAAGTTCTTCTTATTAAACCCTTTTTTGTACATCATTCTTTTAGAGTCCTTTTCATCGTCACTATCTAGTATCATGTTTATGAGATCATTTTGCAGCATAATGACCTATTCTTCCACAATTGAAACAAATAAGAGGGTACTTACCTTTTAGCTTAGATCCCCTTTTTAGTCTTCATACAAATTGAGCTAACTCGTTTTCAGTGTCAGATTCATCGTTGTTGCAATTCCATCCTTTTCCTTCTTTTGTAGATCTTGAGGCTTTGAAAGCTGCTTCTTTGAAATTTGGGCTCCCTTTCCTCATCTCATAGGCAATAAGAATTCCATAAAGTTCATCCATCTTGAGAGTATCTAGGTCCTTCATTTCTTCTATGGCACTTACTTTGGAGTCAAATCTGTCAGGAAGCGATCTAAGGATTTTTTGAACAATGGTGCTTTCTTCAATATTTTCTCTTGGTCCTTTAAGAGAGTTAACTACTTCAGCTCCTCGGAGGAAGTATGATGCAATATCTCCTTCACCATCCATTTTCAAACTCTCGAATTGTCTTCTATAGGTTTGAAGCTTTGCCTTCTTAACTTTGGAGTCCCCATCATATAGAGAAACCAACTTATCCCATACTTCTTTGGCTAAGTCACAATCCATGACTTTCATAAATTCGGAATCGGTAATTCCACTAGTGATGGAATTTAAAGCATTGGCATTAGCAATGTAGGCTCTTCTTTCATCTTGATCAGTTGGAAGACTAGCGGGAGCTTTGTACCCATCCAAAACAGAGTGCCATATTTCAGGACCAAGAGACATTAGATAGTAGGACATCCTCTTTTTCCAAAAACTAAAGTTTGTTCCATCAAAGATAGGCAGTTTCCCTGTTGCTTCCATGTTCTTCATTGTGCCTAAGAATCCTTCTTCCAGCTGTTAGGCTGATAATGAAGAAGCTGGCTTTGAAACCACTTGTTGGAAAAACTGAGAGGGGGGTTCCAATTGTTAATTAATGCCAGTTAGATTCTTCACAATTAAAGACAGAGAGGTGTATAATGATAATATTAAGAATTAATAAGAATTTCAATTTCCTTTCTAATAATAGTATACAATAGATGAGTGAGGGCACCAACCCTTTTAATGAAACAGGCACCAACCTGTTGCCAAGCACCAACTTGGACTTTGATGAGGCTCCGACCTCTAGGGCTTTGACCCTATCTGCTCAAGGCACCAACCTTGTGTTTAGGAGCTCCTACACCGAGGACACCAATCCTTCTTTGCTTGATTTAATAGAGAATGTGAAGAGTGCTTACTTGAATGTTCTTGACATATTCATCACTTTATTATTTCTTCCAAAATTCTTCATTGACTTCACTGTCCACTTGTCTTCATCACTGGCCTTCAATTAATCCATCAGTACTGTTGTCTTCACTGTCCAAAACTTTTCCACTTCACTGTTCAAAAATCATAGATTATTTAATATTTCATGTCTCCAACTCATCATTGTTCAAGCCTTCAATTCTTCATAAGTTCTTTACTGTCCAGAGGTTATAAGTCACCACAAGTCTAAGCTTTATAAACACTGTCACAGGTTCAAGCCAAGTCACAGACCCGAATCATAATAGGTGACAGTTCTTCTAAAGTCCGAGCTTCAAAGAGACAGGTGAAAGGTAAACAATTCTGAGGCAATACTCCACAAGCACGAGACAATATACCACAGGTGTCTGACGTAATACACCACAGGTCCAACCTAGGCTGCAACCAAGCTCCAACCTTGGCCCCAATCCAAGGCACTATTGTATGACTGCAGGTGTAGAAGGTCTGAACTGTTGATGCCACAGATCTGTGACAACTACAAGTGATCCGAGCTAACTGTCCTAATTGTCCTCCAATCCGAGCTAACTGACCTCCAATCCGAGCTGAACCTTAACTTCAGCAAGTTCGATTTCTGTAGTAGGTTATACCTTTGTCCTTAAATGATCCGAGCATACTTCTTATCACAGGTCTGAGACAGCTACAAGTCCAAGCTGTCTAGATGATCAATTCAAATTTTAACCCGGGCAAATATTTCTTGAAAAATCCTCCTCGGTGCTTCTAAGTTCACGAGTTGTGAACTTTTTATATCTCTGCAATCTCTTTTGTATTAACTCTAAATTGCTTGACCGAAATTCATGTCTAGGAATGAAGGTTTGACATTGTATTTATACGATTTTGACTCTAAAATGAAGAGACACGTCTTTTTGGAGGTAGGCCGACATGAAGGACAAGGATAGGTCGGCTCACTGCTAAGGTTAATTTTTCTTGATTTAAAAATTCCATATCTCATCAACCGCTTGGAGTTTCCGGCCAAGTGAGAGCTCGTTAGAAAGCTAAAATTATGCTCTAAAAGGTAGTGTAGGTGTCATAGTGAAATTTTGCCTCCAAGGTAGCAAAATTTATTTTTCTTTATAACTGTCCTTGAATATTTATGTGCAAAAAGTGATTGGGACAAAGGTCATCTTCATTGTTAGGCTTATCAATCATAGGGTCATAGTTTGGCTTCTCCTTCATCAACCTGTTGCCATCAATGACAACTTGGATTAACACTACTTATCAGTTTCTCTTGTACCCAGATTTCACGCCCTATGAGGAATTGTAATAACTGATGCTAGTAATGATGAATTTGAGTCAGTATTGAGTCTATAATAGGCCTAGGTAACTTGGGACCTTACCAACAAGTGAGTATTACTCTAGGAGGTTTTTCTCACTCAGTTAATTATCATCTCCCTATCCGGACTTAATAATTAATTGAGTTTTTTCCTTCAATTTTACCCCAAATACGGAGTACGGCTTGATGGTGAGGCCTTGGGTGAGTCGTAGTGTCTAGAGTCAATGTATATTACCATACTAGATCACACAAAAAATTGAGTGGAATTTGGTTAGGTCTAGGTAGTGATTTTTTAATTTTCTAGATTTCTTACAAGTCGAAAATTGCAATAAAAATTGTAATTGAATTGTAATAAGTGTTGCCTAGAGAAGTTGTATGGGGTATTATAAGTAATCAAAATTACATCTCTCACCCTCAACTTTCTACTATGACACACTTTGAGGGGTTAAAAATGTGTTTTGAACCCTCAAAACCCACTTTTCTTATGTTTAGTGGGAAATCTGGCAATTAATTAAGCCAAAAATTAAATAAATGGAGAAAAATAAATATCCACACATGCTAAATGAGGTGGAAATTTATGGAGTTAAAGTGAAGTCACAAGGTGATGTGGACTCCTAAAATCAAGAAAAGGACATGAGCTCAAATAAAATTGAATTTCTAGCATTAGATGAGAGTTGTTTACTTGGAAATTCGAATTGTAAGTTAGTGCATCATGTTTGGGAGGATTTTGGAGAGTATTTGGTGGAGATTTTTGTGGAAAATTGTCCCGACATGGGTTACCACCCATATACACTCGTCATTCCATCATAAAATTTGAATTTGTCACATAAGGGAAGAAAAAAATGACGTCCACTTGCCAGAATCCAATTTTTACACTGAGAAATGGAACTCCACATATCAAATTCGAATTTGTCTTGTGATCTCCTCCTTCTTACCACTTGGCATTTGGTTCTTTATTGGAATTTGCTCCCAAATTTCTATATAATAGAGCCATGGGCTCTCATATTTGATATTGGATACGAGCTATTGTGCTTGCGGAAGCGCTACTACTTCGTACATTTTTCAAGAATATCAAAAAAAAGACTTTGGGAGTCCATTCATGGGTGTTATTCCTTTGGAGCATGGTGCATTAGGAGCTATTGGTATAATCTTTTCTATGTTTTGAGTTATTTCATTTTCCATGTATTCTTGTGAATTTGCTAGTACACAGTTATCTTGTATTAGCATTTGATTTGAAAGTAGATTCTAGAGGTTGAAAGTTCTAGTTTATTTTCAAATAAATTTCTAGAAGTTTCAATTCATTGTTTGCTTATCTAAATCTACATGGACTAATGTGTGACTTGAGTATTGTAGAAGAATTCTTTTTGGATCAAGCGTGAGGGGAAGTCTTTGGGAGACCAACCCACTCTTGAAGCACCTTCAAATAAACTCTCATTTGTTATTTGGATTTTCATAGTTTATCTTACGAAAAAGTGTCTTACAGTGATTCGTTTGGACATAGTTTGTATGCATGCAATCATTTAAAAATATTTTACTTTTCATTATTCTTTATTGGATCATATTTTGCTATTTAAAGAGCTTAAACATGGCTAGACAAAGAGAAGAGTTTACTCATCCTCTTTGGCTTAGCCCTTTGTATATTATTGTGTAATATTTTGTGATTTTCTTTGTCTAACACTTGGTTGGTTTTTTGTAGTCTTTTTTTTCTAACTTGTTTTTTTGTAGCATTTTGTGGGATTCACCTTCAAGAAACTACTAACAAATTGTTGTATTACCTTTGAGCTCTAATGTCAAACGAGGAGGACTCTCCCTTTTTCCTTTTGTCGTGGGCAATTAAGGAGCTTGTTTGAGGAAGGTCGAGTTCTTTTTAAGGTTTCTTCTTTCTCTTTTGGTCGTGAGCATTGAGGAGGCTTAGTCTCTCTTCTTTACTTGTAAAAATCTTATTTCTATTGAGTCTTTATATTGCAGAAATTTCTCATCAAGGATAAGTCTAAGACCTCAAGTTTCATTTGTAAAGATTTTCCTTGAGCTTGTAGGAGGCTTCATAGTCTCTTACCTCTAACAACCAATAAAATTTCTGATTTTGGGAGCGTGGGTTTTACCCATTGGCATCCCAATCTCTCCATTTTTTTAGAGGACTTGTGGCGTGATTTGTTGATCTCTTTAAATTTCATGCATCTCATTTAATTGGTCAATTAACACAACCATGCATTTCATTCATCTCACTAGCTATTCACTTTGATTTGCTACAAGTTTTAAGAGCATTTACTTTCATAGCAAATTCAGATTTTTTTTTAATATGCAAGCATCTTTATTTGAGTTTATTTAGCTTGAAATCATACTTCAAATTTGCTTATGCCTCACAATTGTGCACACTCTACAATCTTAAATTTGATGCACCAAGTAAAACTACATTTTATTTCATGATAAGCAAATATATTTCAAGTTGAAGTTGAATTTTCATTTTCATGTTAATTTACTTTTAGATCTTGCATGCCCCAAGCATCACTAAAATTTTACCTACAACATAAGTTGGTTGAATAGATATTTTAGGGACCCTCTACTCCTTTATTGACTCCTCACTGTAAGATCCATATCTTTGGGCGATGGTGAGGTCTGAAGATTGAAGAGTTGAATTGTAACCTTGCTTTAGAACTAATTAATAAAATAAACCAAGAGCATTTTTCCTCACATTTATCTGACTTGCAAGTTCTAAATTTTCGCTTTCATGATGGTTT
The DNA here is from genome assembly GCA_034641835.2 of Pinus albicaulis. Classification (NCBI taxonomy): domain Eukaryota; kingdom Viridiplantae; phylum Streptophyta; class Pinopsida; order Pinales; family Pinaceae; genus Pinus; species Pinus albicaulis. The sequence continues at coordinate 259,534,490 of CM076570.1, forward strand.
ATTGTCTCACATGCAACATCATTTCCTATTTTCAAGAAGCATTCCCTTTCATGCAAGTATTTTAATCTCTTTTGCAACAAGTTTAATTTAATTTTCTTATACTTGGAACATTGTCTCCTTTAGCAAACTCCCTTTCATGTTTAATGATCATCATGTTCATGAATGGTTAAGGAGTCTCATTTTCTTTTCAAGTACTCTTATTCCATGTTGCAAGGCTAATTGCATGTTGTTATCTTGGTCTAACATTTGAGTTTTTCTATCATTTCATTTACATTCTTCAAAATAGATTACTAGTTGTTTGTATTTTGGCAAGATATCTTAACATGTTTTGATTCACCAATTTATATATCTTAAAAGCATAATTGTATCTTGCATTTATAATATCTTGTGCAAACAATTTCTTGTTTCACTTTTCAGGTTTACTTTTGCTTTCCATTTGAAAACAGTTCACTTCATTTAAGCAAATACAATTTCATTTTAAGAGCAATACTCTTAAGGGATTGGTTTCTCATATGTTTCATACTTATCTTATGTATTGATGGTTATTACTCATATCACGTTTTTACTTATAAATTTGAAGAAGTAATCTATTTAACTCTAACAATTCTCCTAGAAAACTCACATCTTTAACTTAGTTTTTCTTTAGGGACCACCCCCATAGCTAACCTGGGAGATAGCTTAAACGGAGAGAGTCGGGATTAGTGTGACAGCCCCTTCTCTGAGTTCCTTGCCACCAACCACACATTGTGGGGTTAAAGGCGTTTCTCACTAACTTGTAGGTAGGTGTAGACGGCAAGCAATAACAAATCCCACAAGTCCTCACAAAAAAAAACATATCATTTCTATTCAACCTACATGCCTGCATACAAGGCATCTTGAAAACACACTGACCATGAACCCTCCAAAGCTAGATGGAATGACAAGCTAAGTCCCAACCTACCCTACTACCCTCCCAAGACCAGTGAGCCAATCGTGCCATAGGCTATAGCTTCCCAAGTTGACCATATACTCTTGAAGATGAACAAGCCTAAAACCTGAAACAAGTGAAGCATATAAATACTATCACACAAGTCAAATGCTTCTGAAACCATCCCCGAAGGCTATGCAATCATACCAATGCTTGAGTAAACCTGCCAAGGTGCAACACCCTCTAAGCATCTTACCAACACACATGACAGCAAGAATACTGCCCTATGTCGTAACACTGATCAAGCCAAGTCCACCCTCGTCTTTGGGTATGGTGCAAACATCCTAAGGAACCAATGACAAGCCCCACTCCCCATCACACTTAGACCATGTCTATGAGCAACTTAACCTAGCCCAAGCAGCGAAACTAAATCTTGTTAAAAAACCAATAACAGACATAATAGACATGAGAGGCCTGCAAAATGCATCCAACCACCATCAGTTTCCTAGCAAAGGGAAGGTCTTGTTACCCCTCTTTCAACAAGGGTACGCCAGAACATTTTGGCAATGCCATATAAGCCCAAAGGATGCGCCTTATAGCCTTGTAAAGCCATGTAGGTGTTGTGTTCATTTGTGAAAGTGACTCTCAAATCCACATTGGTTGTGAAAATTCCAGAATGGGAATCACCACTGCAGCAATCTGATATTATTTCTTCTACTTGTTCATTTTGAATGAAGTTATTTACGGTGTTACACAGTAAACATCGAAACACATCTTGAGAGTGACAAACTAAAAATTAGTGACCAATAATATGACTTGTAGGTGAATGCATGTTAGTGACCAATAATAAGCATGTTTCATAGCTATCCATAAATCTAAAATCATAACACAGGTGTTTGAAGTTTGAATCTGAAATTTTGAAAGTGAATTCATGAATGTAAAACTAGAATTGTTATCACAACGTTGTGGTTATCATAGCTAATAGTGCTTTACAATTTAATTTTAATTTACATTCTACGTTCATAGTTCTGAATTTTATCATATTCCAATTTTATCCCTTTCACATTTAAATGTTTTATGGAGAGAGAGAGAGAGAGAGAGATAACTGATGCCCCCTACCCACACCATGCATCTTGGATACCTGGTCATTTCTATTTGTTTTTCGTATCCAAAAGATTTCTCTAAATATGATTTACTGCAATCTGTAACAGAAGCATAAATTATGTTTCCTTCTATAAATTGATAGAGCAGAATGTTCTTACCTACAGCACTTTTCTCTGGAAGAGGTGGAATAAAAATCCCCTTGTTCTTTTCTGCCAGTCGCTCATGCAGCCAGACAAAATCACTGTATCGCCTAATAACAATCTTCTCTGGACCTCGATATTCAGGCATGTTTGTCTGCTTAAATGCAAGTCCCAAAACATCAGTAGAAGCACTGCATAAGGATAATAATATTTTGCTAATTATCAGACAGTTTATCATATACTTAGGCTTTGCATCCACTCAAATACTGAAAAACAAACAATAACAATTTATTAAGTCCATTTATAGAAGCTGGTTTTAAAACTAGATATACATCACAAACTCTCCAATACCATTAATAGATGTGCTTATTGTAGGTTGTTTTATTTATTACCACCAAATGACAAAACTTGGTAACTAAATATCGCACACTGACCCAACAAGCAATATGGTAAAACACAATATAAGGACTTTTCTTTTCACCTCAGATGACAAACCAATGAATCCATTAAATGCAATCTAGTTTAATCTATATATTCATCCAGAAGCAATATACATTTAAATGCAATAAATTATAATGCTTACTGCAAGTTAAAAATTTGACAAAATCTATTTCAAGAATAAAACCACTTGCAAATAAGGTAGTAAGAAATGACTGGCACTAAGGCTGAGAGTTTTTACTCCCTCACTTCAGGAGGCAAGCTAGCTATTTGGGAGATGATAAGAAAAACAGAGACACCATAACTGAAGCTGACATCAATCATGAAATATTCACAAAGCAAGTTTACAGAGGCATCAATTTGTTAGGATGGATTCTTGGAACTCTCCAATCATCATAATGAACAATCATCTCACCTAGTCAAAAAGGAAGGCATATCCCATATTTCTATGATATTTTTCACTCTGAAGCAAATTTCGTCCCTCAACTCCAACGCAGGCACCACATTTCCTTCTGCCGTTCTCCCTTGTCCCCTACCTGAATTGGCCAACATGACTGCTTGAAGCTTCTTTGACAAAGTCTATCCTTTCACAGATGGCCATTCCCCTCTTCAACCAAAGACTCAATACTTTAGTACTCGTGAAGGACACTGGTTCCCACTCAAAGGAAGGACAAAGAGAAAATCAAAGGCATGCTACCAAACAGGCAGAGCAGCACTGGGCATGACTTTTCTTCTGAATAGGGATGCCCAGACCCCACCTTCCTAAACACAAAGCATAGTGGAGGGTGCCAGTGCACCTTGCAAGCAGCCATGGAAACTGATAGGCATGTTCAGGACCCTCTAGCAGGTCTCAGCTACAGCATACTGGAACACTTTGATAAGCTTTCCCCAAACATAAATAAGATTCTCAACTGGGTACAAAAGAAAATTTCTGAGGCAAACAAAGATGCTAAGAGGGAAACAACTTGATTTCCACAGCTGACCATCCAAATCAATCAACCTCGCCATTTCTCTTTTCCCTGCTTCTCTTGTGATTCATACTTCTTACCAGTTTATTCCTAGTTCAAGTTTTTGACTTTCCTCAGACATCGAACAAGCAAGCCTACAGAGGCACCTCGTAATCAGTAGTGGGCCCCCTTTTGGTTTGTATGTCAACCTCTGGAAAATAGCCTGGTCTGCTGTTTGTCTGTCAACCTCTGGAAAACGGCATGGGCAGACCATATTTGTCCATCAAAAGGAGGACAATCAGATCAGCTGGGAGGAAGCACTTTCCCTCAATTACCCTCTATTTGGTAACTTGGGTATATATTTCAACCAAGAAAAAGAGCGATAGCAGGAAGAAAACAGTACATGATACATTTGAATTTATTACATTATGATTAAATTGCCCAATGTCAACCTCTGGAAAACGGCATGGGCAGACCATATTTGTCCATCAAAAGGAGGACAATCAGATCAGCTGGGAGGAAGCACTTTCCCTCAATTACCCTCTATTTGGTAACTTGGGTATATATTTCAACCAAGAAAAAGAGCGATAGCAGGAAGAAAACAGTACATGATACATTTGAATTTATTACATTATGATTAAATTGCCCAATGTCAGTGCATAAACTATAAGTCTCTAAATTTACATGACATTTACTCATGAACAATCACATAATGAAAATAGAAATATCCAAAATCAGCCACGAGAAATTTCTAATTTCTTGTCTCGTGCTTCATTGGGAGTCTCCTCCTACATAGTCGAACAGCCTTAGTGCTCTTGATTAAATACAAGTTCCATACCATAGTACCCTAGGTGCTCTTGATTATTGGGAGTCTCCCTTGCATAGAGGGCTTGGTTCTCTTGATTAAATAAAAGTTCCATACCCTAATACATGACAAAATGCAATGAAAACATTGCAATCTCCCCAATCCTGAAATCTTGAAAAAATGATAAGTCTAATAGATTTTGAGTGAGATCTGAAATTCTACTTTCTCCATACGAAATCCAATGAGGGCAAAACCACTCTCAAACATCCTGAGTCATTTCCTGGTAATGTTAAAAATTTAAGTAAAAGGATGAAAATGAAAGATATATAAACACTAGGGCCATAGGCTTGAACATTAGGCTGCCCTACTCAAAAAGTTTTGTTTCCAATCTTCAATAGCTCCCTCTATCACTCAATTGGCAGGGAGCGTCACAAAAAATTAAAAAATTAAAATAAAACAAAAACAAAAACAAAACAAAAAACCTTTCTTGGTCGTACGGTAAGCAGAAATGCATTTCCGTTTCGTTTCCAGGGGGAAACAGCCCTCTACCCAACGTTTCCTGCAACTTGGGCTGCATCCTTCCATTCTACCTGACAATCTACTCCCTTCTAAACTAGAAGCTCTTCTAGTCATCTGGCATGATTCTAGATGTTTGTACAATTTCTCCCTCTTGAACACATCACTCTTGCTGAGTTTATGTTCGATCCTTGGAGAATTCTCTTGCCACAAACTTTGCTTCATTCTTCCCAATGCTTCCATCTACTTGCCAAAATCATTGCCTTAGCAGCCTTCACGATGTACCTGCAACCCTCATTAGGAAGCCATTGAAGAAACGATTATAACCAAGAAAAAGATACAAAGACAAGAGGTTGACTAAAAATAAAGTAATAACAATCAAGGAAGAAGGATATGAAGTACTGATCTTTTGAACTAAGGATTGTAGGGAATTGTCAACTCCCTGTTGATCCTTGCCTTCTTGCAGAAATAACTGAAATCCATCTGCAATCTCATCAAGCTAGAACTGTTCATCCTTGTCCTCATCATCAACTACTGATGCATGTTGCTTTCCTTTCCCTCCTTGCATGAATTGCATGAGCTAGGGTTTCTTCATCCTCGAGTTATCCAGCCACACCAAAGGCTCAACATCAAGCTAAGACATCTTTATGCTAACAAGAAGATGAATCAATTACAAACTCCACTGATATTCGGCATTCTAGGTCTTGTTCTAGGGTTTCACAAACCCTTAGGACCGAGACTTCAATACAAGTAATATCCATCTAGACTTCTAGGGTTTACAAACACTAAGACTTTCAAATTTCATCGACACCCTTTGCAAGTCCAATAAACTTTTCATGTGCAAATTATCCCGCTATGGTCATGGAACCATGTCCCTCAAAAAAAATTTGACACTGATCCATTACAGGATGCCATCATATCATCTCAAACCTTTGAAGATCATTGACCACCTGTGAATCTCATCACTGGAATTTATTGCTTTAAACAAAAAGTAGGTGAGGGAGGCTTTCTCCGTAGCTCCCTCTCACTTTGGAGAGCAGACCCAATTTTTCTTAAACTTGGCTTCTCCCTCGTAGTTTCAGCAATCTTGCCTTCCACATATTCTGTGACATCATTCTCTTCAAGAATGAGATCTATTATGGTCCTCCAAGCCCTAAAATTTGTTACACCTTCCAACCTATCTTCAAGCTTGATAGAGGGAGCCAACTGGTCAAAGATCAGATTGCAAAATAAGTGTCTTCAAGGGATGATCTCAATGGCCTTTCTTCACCTTGGCTCTGAAACCATGTTGATTTTCTAATGCTAATTAGACAAGCACAATTTTCTGCAACTGATAATTACTTCCAATGACATATTATATTAATTTAGCACATTCTAGACTATCATTAAGCAAAGCCACGCAGAAAATTCAAGTGTAAACGCAATAGAAACAGTAAAGATTACAATAGAATAGCCATGCACAGTAAACACTAAAATTTTTCCCTGGGAAACCCAAACTTGGGCGAAAACCCAACAATATTTCCTAGGAGAAATTATTCAGTTCAGCAAAAGTACAATCTGATACTTTCAAGTCAACCTACACTAAAATCACAGCACTAGACAAACCTGGTCAAACAGGTTGAAGTTCAGCCTTCTACAGCAACAGATTAGTTCAGTCACACTGCCCAGAAAACTCAATCTAACTGCCCAAAAAAAGATCAATCAAACTTCCAAAAAACTTGGTCAAACTCTGGTCAAACCAGAGAAGTCCACACAGGTCAAAGGTCATTCCTGCGGTCAACTGCAATCAACTACAGTCTGTGGTTGACTGCAGCCCTGTTCTGCAGACAAACTGTGGTCAACTCGGCCTCTATTCTGCAGTCAAACTGTAGTCAACTCAACCTCTACTCTGCAATCAAACTGCCCTAAAAATTTTGTCAAAACAATCATCTTTCCACGGTCAAACTTGTCCAAAAATCCGGTCAAACAGCAGCCAGAAAAACTCAGTCAAACAATGGCTAAACAGACTCGGTCAATGTTGATCAATAAGCAACTTATATACTTAGTCAACCTCACACGTGTGAACAAAGGAATAGATGATGTTGGGTGATCTAAATTGTCCAAATGTTGGAGGTTGAATTTCTATTTATAGTGATCAAAAGAGGTGGGTTTTGACCAAGGGTCACACCCATTCACATGGTGGAGCCGATTTGAGCACTTTAAAATTTAATTTAATTTCCTTTCCTGGTCGACTTGGGTAGCTAGGGAATACCACCTGCAGCTACCCAAATATCAACACATTTTTGCAAGGTTACTTGGGAGCGGGAGTGACATTTTCAGAAGCTCCCGGTTCGGGAGTGAATCAAGGAGCGAATTTTTATGTAATATATATTTTTTTATATTTTGATGCATATATGTCAACAAAAGCATGTAGAATGATTAATTAGATATAAAAAAAAACATAAAAACATAGATTGAACCATATAACATCAATCATCTAGAAGTTATAATCTTCATTAACCACGTCCACAAGTTAGTAACATACAACATATTGAGTCTCATGATTCATCAATCTTAAAGTTTCAAGCTTTCAAAATTCAATAAATAACATTTATCATCATTGATCACCAAAGTTGTACTTGTAAGCTAAATGCAACCATTACAACAAAGAATATCTAACATGAAATGAAATGTTATAAAATGAAATGAAATGAAACAACTTTCAACTTTCACGAAGCATCCTATTCATAATTTATTATCAATAAGTTATAATTTCCAACTTCAAACTTCAAACTTAAATTGTCATATATTGTTTACAAAAAATATCATAATAAATATGAAAGAATCAACAGTTATAAAAACTACTAGAAACTAGAAAAGACAAGTAAATCCATTATCTATAGCTAATGCTTGGGCCTCTTGCTGCCACAAGAAATGTCTAAATTTTGAGTCTTGTTGGAAAATCAGGATCTTTGTCATTAATATCACCCTCTAAGCATTAATATCCAGAGGTATCTTTATCATTACCTCTAAATCTGTATAGGAATCTTTGTCATTAATATCACCCTCTAAGCATTCGCTCCAGGAGCGGGTTCGAGGGAGCGCACTCCGGGAGCAAGTTCGATAGGGGGGAGCCGCTCCCCCGCAACCTTGCATTTTTGCAATGGCCATGACAGAGGAGTCCACCAATCAATACCACTAACATCGAGGTACATAAAGAACTTGGTGCTTTTGATTAAATGTCAATCCCATACTCTCATACGTGATAGAATCCAATGAAAATGTTGCAATCCTATCAATCCCGATAACCTAAAAATTGTTAAGTCTACTGAATTTTGAATGGGATATGAAACTCTACTTTCTCCATGTGAAGTCTGATGAGGTTGAAACTACTATCAAACATCTTGTAACAATTAATGGTAATGATAAAAATTTCATTAAGAGTTTACATTTCCTTTATTTTTCCTTTGTAGAAAGAATAAAAAAATGTCAACTTGTAGTTTGAGAATTTAACATTACCATTAATTTCCAGTGTTTTTGGTCAAAACCTTTTAAATAAAATTGAATTTTGCATGTTGGTGAGGTCTAGTAACTACTCAGCCAAGTTGGTACAAACTTGGCTAAGTAGGGCCAATTTGGTACTCAATTTTTACTTCAAGAATTTAAAATTACCATTAATTGCTAGTGTTTTTAGTCAAACCCTTTTAAAGAAAAACTGAATTTTGCATGTTGGTGGGATTTGTTGAAATTCCCTTGCACCCTAGGTCTGGTCTAAGACTAGGATAGCACATAAACACACTAGGAGTGCTCAACAATGAACAACTTTGCACAGTGGAATTTATCAACAATGAAATCAAATAATAATACACAAGATATATAGGCCCAAAGCTTTTCTTATGAGTCCATCAACAAGAAAATCATAGGGATCTCGTACCAAGGATCATCACCCTTTACAAACCCTAATACAAACTAGTATACATAGTATACAACAACTAAGGCTGAGGCCTAATCCTTCAGACCCTCAACTACCCACAAAAATATAATGACAGATAACTTGACTTACTTGTTGGTTGACCCTTCTTAGCAATCATCCCTTTCAGTCTTGTTGCCCATTGTTGCCAAGTTGTCATTTGCCTCCAATCTTCACACAGCGATTAGCTCCCTTTACATTACTATCAAACATTGCTCACAGGTAGGCTACTCCTTTAGCCGCCTGTACTAAACTAGCATTAAATACCTTGTTGTTAGTCCCCCCTTTGGCTAACCAACTACTTCCTTTAGCCCTTTATCTTGTTGTCTTGCCCCCACGCTAACCTTTGCCAACTTTGTCTAGACCTTTCTTAGGTCCGCCCAGACCAATGTTGCACGACATGTACTCGTATAAGACTCGTCTAGCTATTGACTTGGCGACTCGTATAAGAATCGGGAACGACCCGTATAAGACTCGGCAAAAAACAAAAACAAAAACAAAAAATAAAATAAAATAAATATTGAAATTTGCTGCCAGTGACGGGTATTATGAGTATGTACAAGTCTGATACGAGTCAACGTGAGTCTTACGCGATTCAACGCGGATAAGGGTCTTATGCGTGAGTTCTATAAGAGTGACTCGTTTCGGCATATGACGCGTCAAGACCCACGAATCTTGAAGGGTCTTATAAGGGTCATGCTTCACTGGTCCAGACCTCCCTTAGATGCTTTAGCCAACCCTAACAACTCAACTTGTCTTCCACATCCCTAATCAAGCCTTCTAGTGTCCACAGTCAGCTTCCAGAGCATCCACAATATTTGCCTTCTTGGTTGTAGCCTTCCATGGCCTTAACCAGCCCTTGTTGTACTCTCGGTCTACCTTTAGCAAACTTTTGGGCAGCCATTTGTTGCTAGTGTAGGTCTCGACCTAGCTCCAACAGCCACGACTACCTCTAACAACCATGTTGCTTTAACAAAACTCTTGTATAGACTTCGATCAAACCTCCTCCTTGGCCTTGTCTGCTATAAAACATAACAAAACCTCTCGTATACCCCTCTACGGGCTACTGCGGCCCTCTTAAATTATGATTTTTTTAGGGAAATTTATAAAAATAAATAAAAAAGATAAAAGTTATAGTTTAGTTAATTTTTATGAATTTTTTAAATATCGGCAATGTGAGATGTAACACGAGGTAAGTGTTTTGATGCCTATCCATGTTTATTGGTCATTTAATTTATATGGTTGTGCTAGTTATATTGAAAAGCAAAAATGTCATAACTACCAAAAATATTCTATGAATATTCCATAGAGGGTAATCCTTACCATCCACCTATTAATAATTATTGAAAATTAAATAAAAATTCTATAAGCCCTATTCCAAAATAGACAAGTGTAAATAGGGATATTAGTCTACAACTTAATACACACATACACATATTGGTGAATTATGTTGAAAATGTAGTGAGCAAGGTCTTATGGCTTATGCCTTAGCCAATGAAGATCTCAAATTGTCCTCATGAGTTAGACTTCAGTTGGAATGAGTTATTTCCAGTTTACTGGAATAATCATCAAGTTTACATGCGTAAAGTTGGAGCTTCAGTTAAGTGGAGTCTTCATCAGTTTGACTACAAAACCAGGTGGCAGTTAGAAGTTCAGTTAGAGCAAGTTAGTCTTTAGTCTTGATTGAAGGATGAGTTAAGAACTCCAATGTTGATTGGAGAGAGAAAGGGTACCAATCTCAGTGAACTTGTCAATCAGAACTCTAGTTCTAAATTTGAACTGGGCCTCCTTGCATGTTCGAATTGAGCCTATAAAGGAAGGACGAAGGCATAAGGATTATTCAATAGTTTTATGCACAAAGGTTTGTATGACAAGACAAAGCTCACGATTTTGCGAGAGAGAGTTAATTGTGGAGAGCACGGGAATTGTTTCCCAAGAAACAGGGGGAACAAGTGCGCTAGGATTTAGGAGCTAGTTTTGTGTAGAGAAGAGGAGTTGGATCCTAAGAAATAGGAGGTTGTTCGTGCACAAGGAAATAGGGATTTTCCCTATAAAATAGGAATTGATCTTCGCTAGACAATAGGGGTTAATGTGCGCTAGGAAATAGGGACCTAGTGCGCAAAGATTAAGTAGCCTCTAATGCATAGAGATCAAGCAAAAGAGACCAAGTTTTGCAGAGCAAGTCAAGTAGGTTGCAGAGGAACAATTGTGTGCTAGAGGATCGAGATCAAGCAGGATCAAGGCTAGCCAAGATCAATTGTATCAGCTAATATTTGTGAGAGAAGCAAAACGCCTTCTCAAAGAGATAGATTGCTTTGTAATAGATCAAAGTGCTCAAGAAAAATCAATAAAATAGCCACATCAAGCAAGCATGTTTTCCCTGTTGGGTTTCCTGAGAAAAATAAGTGTGTTGATTTGTGCATGTGTTTTTATCTCTATGTTTTTATTCTGCTACTTATAAGTTGTTAAGAAGCTCTGTATCTTGGTGAAAGTTAACTAGATTTCAGTTATCAGTAATTCACTGAGTAGTTACAGAGTTTCATGGAAATTTAACATGGTATCAGAGCAGGGATCAATATAAAGACCAGCACCACATTGACCAGTTAATGTACAGTGCAGATCACGCAGAAGGCTTGCGCTAGAGTTTGAAGAGAAGAGCAGTTATTTGGACAGCAGTATGGCATTCCAAGGACTAAGGTCAGATCACATTTTAGAGGTAGCCTCGAATTTCTGCTCATGGGAGGAGCAGATATCAGTGGTGTTGGAAGATAATGGGGTGCTTGAGTTTGTGAAGCAGGCAATAACTCCACCTCAAGATGCCCAACAGTTGATCCAACATAACAAGAATGATACCAAGACGAGGAGGATCATTCTTGAAGAGATCAGAGATCATATTATCCATCATCTCCATGAGAAGAAGACAGCATATGAGATGTTTAAAGCCATCTTAGATCTGTATCAGGTCCAGGAAGCTTGCGCTCAAGGAAAAGCTAAGAAGTATTCGGACGAGCAAAGGAGAGCCCATCATCACATATTTTTCAAAGTTCACTCAAGTTCAAGATGAGCTAGGTGGAGTGGGCGTGACTGTAGCAAACAGTGACCTTGTGAGTCTTGTGCTTTTGGGACTTCATAAGTCTTGGTATAGTATTTAGGATGCAGTAAGTGGTAGAGAGAATATTCCCAATTGGGAAAGATTATGGAGTGACTGTGTTCAAGAAGAAATCCAAAGAGGGATGAGACCTCGTAGAGAAGCTCCGACAAAGGACGAGGAGAATTTTGCCCTAGCAGGCAAAGGTAGCAAAGCCAATGGCAAGAAGGGCCAAGGAAAGGTAGAAGAAGAAGGATCTAAGTAAGATCAAGTGCTTCCATTGCCATGAGTTCGAACACTATGCCACTAACTGTCCTACTCGGAAGGAGTCCAGTAAGGATAATGTGTTTGCATTAGCTGAAGTATATGCATTTTCTACTCAATTCGAGACAGATTTCGCATTGATAGCTTGCATGGCAAGCTCAGCAAACAGCAATGTATGGTATATTGATTCAGGAGCATCCTTCCACATGACCGAAAATAAGGAGTATTTCAGTCACCTGAAGGAGGACATGATGTTTCAATTTGAGCTAAGGGATGATGGCATGTATGCAACTAGGGGAGTTGGTACTCTCAGTTTTGAAAGGGAATCAAGCTCTCTCCATCTCAGAGATGTCCTCTATGTTTCAGGCCTGAAGCAGAATCTTGTTTCAATAGCTACCCTTGAGGACAAGAGTTATGATTTCATCTTCAGCAAAGGTAAGGATTACCTCCAGCACTTAGCTTTTGGATGTAGGAAGCAGATAGGTGTGAGGATGAAGAACCTCTACAAGTTTCAAGTTGAGACAGGCACACCCTTGAGTAGCAAGGCAAAAAGTGCGCACAATAGATATGTGAGGGTTGAGGACAGCAAAGCTCTGAGGGAGTTCTTAGAGAGAGAGCAAGTTAGAGCTCCCAAGAAGGAGCCTCAACCAGTATCACAATTTGAGACTTGGCTAGTTAGCAATTAGATCGACCAATAGGATGATGAGGAGCAGAGCCCAGTGTGAGTGGACGCAGCCACTCCATCCATGACTATTTACGAGTTAAGAATCTACATGGTTAAGAATCTCGTTACATGTTTTTTAAAATGTATATATGTTTAACTCATATATTATTTATTTTTATAATAATTTAATAATTTAAGACAGTTATAATTTAATTAATTTTTATGTTTTTTTTAATGTTGACAATGTGAGATGTTACATGAGGTAAGTGTTTTGATGCCTATCAGTGTTTACCAGTCATTTAATATATATAGTTGCGCTAGTTTTTGCCAAAAGTATCTCAAATGGCATGCTTACCCTTATTCTAAAGAAGGCTATTATCAAGTGTTTCTATGCTCTCTCAATCTGATTCCCTATGTTTTTGGTTATGTTTGGCCCCCATATCTCACACTTGCATAGCAACATTGATGTTATGAGTGCTTGGAAGAGAAATCATGCTACATAAGTTAGAAAGGACATAATTACTTTTGAGATGACTCTCAATCTTTGATCCGTGACTACTACTAAGAATATGTTGCCCTTTTTTTCTCTCTTCCACCGTTTGCAAATCAATTGGTTGAGTAACGTTGCAATGTGTCAACTACCATTTCAAGTGCTTTGCTTGGAGCCCATCAACATTTTTTCCTTTCTTGGGGCTAGCCTCCTAATGCCTTTTTCTTAATTCTATTTCCATGAAGACCATTTCCTCATCGTTGATTTTCGGAGATATTTTTCTCTCGACAAGATGAATCAGTCATTATTCTCTCGTGATAGTCATTTTCTTGTACTCATTCATTCACCTACAACTCCTTCCAAAATGGCTTTAGGTTCATCTGTACCATCTATAGTAATTCTTGTTTGATTTTCACAAACATATTCTTCTTAAGTTTTACAACTTGCTTGTAGATCTTGAGGATTTTGTTGTTCTTAATATTATTGTAATTTTTTCCAATGTGAACCGAACCAAACAGTGCTAAACATTTTTCCCCTAAAACAGTCCAAACTTGTTGTGTTTCAGTTATGGGCAAAATTAGATCTGCATCAGTCCAACTAGTTTGTCCAAGGAATGAATAAATAAATAAAATAAACCAAAAATCTTCATCCTCCAATCATCAAAGAAACCTAACCTTATTCATCTTTAATCAACTACATTCAACCTATTCATGTTAGCCAATATGCCTCCTTTTTGAAACATTATTTAACTTTTGATGTAAATTCTTAACTTCACTTATATTTTTAATTTTACATTAAATAACTTGAACTTGAATGCTAAAAGTTAAAGTGGGATCCCCATTTCAAGATGTTTGGTGATTGTATCAAACCTCACACAAAGAATATAGAAATTGGGGTCCATTTTATCTTTCAGCACACTTCATAGTTTATTCAACATTTCAACATATATGCAAAATAGGATTGGGTATCTTTCCTCTTGCACCCCCCTTAAGCTAAAAATTGTTGGATTCTAGGATTGAAACCGAGAAGGGGAATAGGTTGTTCAATTTTTGCTAACTAATGGAAAACCTATATGCTACCCTATAGTGCCAAATAATTTGAAACATCAAATGGCCACAATTGTTGAAGACATTCATTGACAGAAAATTAACTTCAAGTTCCTTGACTCAATCAACTCAATCTAATGAGCCAAACTTCAAATGAGCTATGTGGTCATTTGATTATAGTTTGATGAATTTTGGACTCTACCATTTAGAGCCTCAATGGTTATCTATAATAAATTATAACTTTACTTTTATGTATCTCAAAACTTATACCTCGATGTATTTTTATTAACTGAACCCTTACATGCAATATAAACGAGCAAACTTCAAATATGTGGCGCATAATGATTTGGAATTACATTAATGTATATGAATATATATTATTTTAATGAATTTGAATATTTTACATATTTTTATTTGATTGGTTTTTATACCATTTTTCAATGAGTTCTAGTCTGGTTCGTAATTTGGGCAAACTAGTTATGAGGTTTTGAAAACTTTGGTTTTCCTTGGCTTCTTTGCATTTTCATTGAATCAAGGGTTTATCAATAAGTTGTTTGAAGCTCTCCATTCTTTTTGTGACTTTTTAGACCAACAGCTCCAAAGACAAGCGTGAATGACCTCTATCAACTCATTACATTTGTCAATTATCCCCATTTTTGCACTCATACATCCTACCTATGTTATTTTTTCTCTTTTTCGCTCACGTATCTTTTTTCATTTCTCTTATTGATTGCTATTGCATTTTGAGGAGCCTTTCCTTTAATTTGTTACACCTTTCTGTTGGAAATATAGTAGCCATGATCGGGATGTCCATCATGTGAAGAATTTGAAAATTTGAATTTCTAATTTGCCTCCAAAATATTTTAAAGTCGGCTTCATATTATTTTAGGTCGCCTGAGGCCCCAAGAGGCACCCATTCGACCCCTCCTCAAGTCTATAAATAAGAGACATTTGCTCCTCATTTGGACATATCAAAAAAATTTGTCTTGTGCATCTCTGATCCACTGAAATTATAGGGAGGGCCAAAATTTCAAGGGGAGGCCGAAATTTCAGGAGCTCGGATTTTGTCTTGGCATTTGATCACGATCTTGGTTAGTGGTTTGGCTATCTTCTTGCTATTGTTATTTCTGGTGAAACAATGTAATTTGAAATCTCTCTTTCTCTCATATAAGGAAGAATTTCAGAGTTCTCCCCTTTTGGGTTTTGCCCTAGCCTCGGGCCTAATTTATGTGTCTCTTGTTAGGAATTTGGCTTCTATGATCCATAAAATTGTGTATAAAATCTTTCGGTGAAAATCACATTCCAACAAATTTTGTCGACGCGTTTCGGACCAGCGATTGTGGTTCATCATCAGGACAAGATAAGAAATCTGATCTAGGACACAGTTTAAATAGATAGGAAACTCTGACTAGCCGTTATTGCCAAAACGGATAATTAGACTGAATAAGGAACTTCAAAGATAAAATAATAGTAGAATTATTATTATTTCATAACGGATAATTTCACTAAAATTATTAGTATTTCAGTCAAATTATCCGTTATGAAATAATAATAATTCTACTATTATTTTATCTTTGAAGTTCCTTATTCAGTCTAATTATCCGTTTTGGCAATAACGGCTAGTCAGAGTTTCCTATCTATTTAAACTGTGTCCTAGATCAGATTTCTTATCTTGTCCTGATGATGAACCACAATAGCTGGTTCGAAACGCGTCAACAAAATCTGTTGGAATGTGATTTTCAACGAAAGATTTTATACGCAAAATTATGTGTCTCTTGTCTCATGGTTTCTTGGTGTTTCATGTTTATTTTTCTATTGCTCTCTTCATGCTTATGGTTCATATATATTACTGCTTAATGTGTAAAAATGCTAATAATTTATGTGTTAATCTGTGCAAGTAATTTGTTCTTATAAAGCCCTCAATAAAATCAACATGGTATCAGAGCCGAGGGGCATTATAAATTGTCATTGAAGACCAACATTGATCATTGGACTTTCAATTTCGTTATGCAAGAGACCTAAATTCTCACTGTGATCCAGATCTTAAGTTTATGACAAGTATTGATCCCTTTGAGGCCGAATCTGTAGCTAATCTAGAGATCCGAGGTATGCAACTCTATGGCATGGTATGTGTTGTATTTGTTTCTCGAAGGCAGTTCTTGGCTGCTAAACTGCGCCGAGAAACCAACTCGACCAAACTTTAGATTCGAGTTGGCCCTCGCACCAGAGGGGGCTCCCTCAAGTGTTACGAGGCTTTTTAATGTTGTTCACTGTCACTGGACAACAGCCTATGAAGCACAACGGCCAAATCTATGATTTGTATAAGTAGTTGTTAATGATTATCCAATCACTGGTCAAAAATAAAGTCCTCCCTTGCTGATGTTTTATCAAAGTGCCAACGTCAAGCTCCAACAGAATAACATAGCTTTAAAGAGTTTGGTAGAGGAATAAAAGAGAAATTAGATAATTAAGTATGCATCCAGAATACTCAATCATCTAACAAGAATAGATGTGTACAGGATAATCTTTGTAACACACATAAATATGTTTAAGAGACGACAAAATGCAATAATTTAATGATGTAGCAGTACTAATTTAAACAGACTGTTTAATTAGCTAGTCTCCATAATGATGATAACTTTGCAATGGGTTGTCAGGGAGGTTGATACTCAACCTAGCCTTTCCCAATGCTTCTATATTACCTTAAACATATGCAGAAATGGATTATGAAATCACAGAGAAAGACATACAGAAGAAATAAATTATGTCATAAAACTAAAGCCAGAAACCTTTAATTAAAAATTTTGCAATAGAAGTCTTTACAAAAATGGCAGGGTTTTGGCATCAAAAGCCAACCCTTTTACATTGAAAATGAAACAATATATAGAAAATTACAATCAACAAACTGTCTCTAATTCCTAGGAACGGAAATCTAAATCCTAGGAATCAAAATTAATTAAAATTCCTAAAAATAAATAAATCTGGAATTAATAGGAAATTCTGCCTAGAAATCTGGATCATGCTTTTTTTTTACTGCTGATTATTTGCTTGGAATCTAGATCTGATAGAAAAAACCCAACATATTTTCATCGAATTATAAAAATGAACCCTGCAGCCAAGTGCCTTTGACTGTTTTGAAAACTGAATTTGTTTAAACTGCCCCCTAAAATTTGTCAATTTTCCTCCAAATCTGGTCAATTCCTTCACCTGTATTTTACTGCATTGATGCTTGAAAATCTGGGTTGACTTTCTATGATATACTGCCAACTAGAAATTCGAAGTGATCTTCAACACATTGAATTTCTTTCATAATTATGGAGATTAGGGATATATGATTCAACAAGTGCATCATTCTTTGCCACAAAATCTGGAATAATATCCTTCAATTGCTAATATCTTGGCTGGAAATCTGAAACTATGTGCAGTTGTCCCCTGAAATCTGTCAACTGTCCTTTGAAATAGACAAGCTTTGCCACCTTAGTCTCATCATAATTGAATGTGTAACTAGTTTAACAGATATTTATGCAATTTTATTTTGTTGAGGGACATTCATCATTCCAAAATCCAAAAATGCTAAAGGACTTTGACTTTTTTGACTCAAAAACCTAGAAGCATGAAGAACATGCTTGTCTAGAAAAATAATAATAAGTTTTCTTTTTCTTTTCTTTTGTTTTTTACATAAAATACATAACAGTACAAATTATGAAGACCGAAAGTAGTTACATTCTCCAACACAAGGAAGGCCACTATCAATGTCTACCCGGGTGGGGATGAGCGCCATTGTTAAGCTTCCATTGTTTTCTTGATAATACTCTAGAGATAATTCCAGGTTTAAGATTTCTTAGATGGACTGTTGGTATATATTAAGTCAATATCAATATTGGTAGTGACAGGGAAAACATTCTAGGGCATGGAATAAGAAAATTTGTGTTTATACATGCTAAACTTAGTTTCAGAATGTACAGAAATCTATATGATGAATGGTGTTGTGATTTCTCCATATACTAGAGGAAGGGAGAAAATATTAAGCCAGAGCATCTTGGCTCGGTCCCTGACTCTATGAAAAGCTTGTACTCTTCCGTATCATAATAAAAATAGTATCGTATTTTACCAAAAAAAAGGGCTATTGCAAATTGGTTTATGATCCAATGGTGAGAATGGTGGCAAGTTAGGTTACCCACCAAGGTCTAATTCTCCAAATGAATGCTTCTAGTTGTTGGGGCTAGGTGCAAACCGTGGGTGACTTTAATGAAGTAGTACCCCTTTTCATGGAAGCTTAGCCAAACAGGACCTCTCAAATTGTTCAAGATTGTGAGATTCATCTCTACATGGAACACTGTACTTCACCACTTTGAAGGGCTGGGCATGCTTGTGAAAGCAAGCAGATTGTAAGGAAGCATTCAGAAAGAAAAATATAAATAAAAAAACTATCTAGAAACAGACATAAAATACAATAGATTGGACATTTAAAATATTAGGAACTTTTCCATGTTCTCTTCTATTTGCTATGAATGAAAAGGAATTCAAGTTTATGAACTGACCTTAGTAATAACACGATACGACACATAAGCTTGGACTCCATTGCCCATCTTGACAGGATCAGTAACCGAAACTTTCAAGAAGGGCTGAGTAGAGGGAGACATTGCAGACCCTACAGAACTCCGTTGCTGCAAATATCATCCACATCCCAAAATGAATACAATGCTAACTTTATCCAAACGCCAAATAATAAAATCCAGCTCATCTTTTGTCAAACTGTTAACAGATCTAAACTATTTTCAATTAAATCATTTGTAAACTAAATCGACCAAGTTTCATTGACTCAAAATAAATAGCTTCGCCCGTGTTTATTCAAATCTTTACACACACCCAAAAAAACAGATTAAGCAAAAGGCAAATCCAGCTTCTTTTCACTAAAACTCCAAACAAACAAAATCTGATCCATCCTCTTTCCAAATAAAAAACCTAAAACAACTTCATCTCCAGTGAAACCCCAAATAAACACTATCCAGGCCATCTCGTCGCACCTCTGAATAATCCGTCTCTGAATTATTTCACGATCGAACCCCAACAATGAAATAAAAATAAATTTAAAAAAAAAAACTTCAACATAAAAGTCCCCTGGAAAACAATTTCAGGTTTTTAAACCAGTAGATGGTAATCCGTCAGAATTGGCCCTAGTTCCATAACCCAACATTCAATAGCAAACCGATCTAAAAAAAAATTTCCCGACACTATTAATTCATGTGAAGCTTTGGATATTAAGCAATTAGATAAGCAAAATATTGAGCCATGACACGGATGTGTCCATAACAATCAGTCACAGACGGCCCTAATTGAACCGATAACACAATCCCCCACATTCTAGCTTCGAGTGATCCACAAATAAAAATGAAGTCACTCTAAACCAGACCAATCACCACAAATTGGTAGAAAAAACAACCCAAAAAATTCAATTACACTCTGCGAAAAATAACTCCGACGTACCTTAGAAATCATGTTTTCTTGCGTCCAAACTTTTCGAGTGTACAGAGAAAATTAAAGAATATTTCAACAATTGAACGCTTCAAACTCCTTGCAGTCAATCTGTGGCAGTTATGTGCGAAGGAAATGCGAGAAACCGACGGATACAGAGTAGAAGATTACTGGATGAAATACGACTTGTAATAAAGTACTGGTTATTGCTTTTCGTGAGGTTTGGTTCAAAACTATTAGAATGGTCTATGAAATTTTTAATATTTAATTAAAAGATGAAAAACAGTGATTTTTATGACCTGCACGCCCCACGATAGGAGTTTTGTGGTGCCATTATTTACATGCACGACTCTCAGACCCCTGATTTCTGATTTTATTGTCTTATTTGGTGGCCGGTAGTGGTGAGTGTATGTTGATTGTCCTATCTATACTTTAAGGGAGGGAGGGAGGCTCTAATTCAATTTTCTTTTTCATGGTTTGAATTTTCATCTTCATTTAGTTTTGAAGGATGAATTATATTGGTTGGTTCAAAACGTGTGCTGATGTTGTTCTATGTCATGTGATTTGTTGACACTGTTCTATTGTGATTTTTATCGAAAGCTTTCTCACGAGTCTCAATTTTCTTATTTTATTGGCGTTTTTATTGTATTAGCATGTTCAAAGGTGGTATCATTATTGTTCTTGGTCTTGACAATGAAGGGATTTCACTTGAAATTGCAACCATTGGATTGTTGCATTGAGTCATTTTAGGGTGAGTGTCTTGTGTTGAATTGTTTTTTGGTTGTTTAGAAGAATATTTGTACATTTAACTTAATTTATAGGTTTGGAAGTGATTTCAATATAAGGTATAGATTGTAGGAGTTTGAAGTTGTTAAGTATAAGTCAAAAAAATTATATGTATTTGGATTTTGTAGATTGGTTTTTATATATTTAAGTTGATCTTTGGGGAAACTCATAGAGATGTTTTTTATTATACTAAAGTGTTGAATATCTAGCATATATTAAGAAGTGGGGCATTGTGTTAATTTATATATCAAATATTGTGCTTAGGCCAATATCATGGCTCAATGAGACCACTATTTTATGGGATAAAACATATTATATTTTTATTAGTGATTGAACTTTATTGGGAGAAATATCACCAACCTCTCTTAACCAACTAGTGAAGCCCCTAATAGTTTAAGATAATTTCATTTGCCTCTTTTAAATATTTGTATCTCATTGGTTTTACCCAAGAGAATTATAAAATCAATAATAGTAGGAATTGTATAATTGATAGCTATAAACTTCTTTTTAAGAGGTTAATATACAAGGTATTTAGATTTTTTCTTTTCTTTTATTTTGGTGTGTTTATTCACAAACCGTTGAGACTAACCTATGGCTTGAAAAAACACAACCTAGGGGCATCTAAGCCATCAAAATCACTAAAAGATCATACTCGGCCTAGGCCACAAACCCATACTCATGGTTAGATTTATGCCCACCAGATTTCAAATCGGTGACCTTTTCACCGTGGAGTGCCTTAACAAAACACATTGTCATTGACTACTCTACGTCCCATGGGTTGAGCATTTGGAAACAATACTTGTTTTATATTTGAACACTTAAATTTATATTTTTCATCAATAAATTGGGCTAATGCATTTACAAGGCAGCTTTAAAAAAAATAGCCTAGTAAGTTAGCTTGAGTGGTTGAGGGCCTTGAGCTTCATGTAGGAGGTATTGTGCCAATCTACTTAGCTAGCCACCTTTGTTATGTGCTTCACTCAATGACCCTATCAGATCAAACATCACAATTAGCATCGATGGGTTTAGATTGGGTACCATCCACAAAATTCAGGGAAGTGCTTAGGGTTTCCCATAAGGTTTTCATTATAGGGCGCAAAAAAAACTTAAATAACCATCTTCTTTTGGTATTTCTTAAAGTTTTTAATTTTCTTGTGTGTGGAGCTATCAACCTAATATCACATTAACATTATACAAGAGACAACATTTTTGCAACCTTATCATCTAAACATGTCTTCCATTAAGTTTGAACATGAGCTTCCTTAAAAAAAAACCCAAAATTTTCATCAATTACCATCATCTATATTGACATCTAACACATTAAAGCATCATTATTGGGTATTTAAATGATTTGTCTTAGTCTTCTCATGGAATTGTCCTCAAATATCATTGAGCAATCACCTATTAATATAGTTATATAGTTGGATTTGTAACATACCCAACTCCTCAAATATTGTTAGAAGAATGGAGTAAAACATATTTATTTATTTGTTTTTCTCCTTCGAAATCTACTTCAACTTCCCAACTCGTCATAAGGACCTCACAACCAAATCTTTTAATCTTCATGCTTTATATATATATATATATATATATATATATATATATATATATATATATATATATATATATATATATATATATATTTATCAGGCCTCGTTAGAAGAATTAAGGTAAAACATATTTTAATGACTTTGTTTCTCTAGACAACTCATGAACTTCCCAACTCATCATAAGGACCTCACAGCAAATCTTTTTTTAATCTTCATGCTTTTATATATATATATATATATATATATATATATATATATATATATATGTATATATATATATATATATGGGGCCCTACCGAATGCAACGACCTTTGCTCTCTGCATCCTCGATGCCTTTAGACATAACACCCTGATGCTTCCCGGGTGGGTCCCTCTCGACACGCCACCCCGCTTATCCTCTCCCAGCAATTCCCAAGTGTGTTCCTTGTTATCTTTAGAGTTCTCCCTTCCGGTCTTATGAGGATAGTGGGACTGCACCGCCCTATTCCCATTGGCTCATCATCAATCTGACTATTAATTGCCACCATAACCTCCCATGTCACCTCGACCTTGACATCCCATTGCTTTCCTTGCTGCACTTTTCGATACATCAGGGGTCGATCTGTCAGGATGACTTGTCATGTGGGGTCATTCCCCACCAATAGGTTGTCATCTTTAATGCAAGCCTTGCCCCGCGCTCATCTTACATTGGCTTGCTCCTCCTATCCTGGCGATTTCCTAAGAGCGCCCTTTATTGACCATTAGGCTTACATGTGTGATGGGGTCTCCCCAACCAATGGGGAAGCAACCGGGATGACGAACCTTCCCATGAGGTCGTACCTACGTCATCCCGCTAATCACCTCCTAACCCCTTTCTACGTCGCTCCTCTTACACCTTTGGGTGGGATCTGTCTAGCTTACTTGGAAAGTGGATCGCACAGCCTCCTCTCCATTGGTCCATCGTTTTGACGGTTACAATTTGAAATTTATTTTAATTTTTGTAAGAAGCTAACAAGTGCATAGGTAGCACTAATGAAGGAGATATGATGGAATTTCCTACATCTAAGAGATTTGTAACATAGAACGAACAATATTCGTATTGATGATCGCAAAGAACTCTTGTAACAGAGAAGCCAATGAAAGAGAGAAACATTCTAGTTGAGCTTGGAAAGTGAAGGGGATAGAGGAAGTCCTCAAAGATAAGTTAAGATAACAATTGAAGTTCTTGAAAGGTGAGAAAAGTGTAACATCCATAGGATTAGAGGAGGCTCGATAGGTTTTAGAGCAGCTAAACTTGTGATACCAAAAGGGAAATCAAGAGGAGAGAAGCTTGGTGAGATGCCTTGAGGAGGCTCGCTTGCAAATTGGAGTGAGCATGGAGAAGCTAATAGAAAAAGAGAAAGATATGACCACTGACGGTGAAGATAAGGGTTCAAATGAAGGCCACAAGATGACGGAGAAGGATTCTAAAGAAGATGGCAATGGAAGAAGAAAATTTTGCAATGAGGAGTTTGACAAAGAGATGGATGAGTTGAAAGAGAGAATCGAAGTGATAAGTATGGTTTTGCAAGAGAGCAAGAAGGAAGATTAGATATATGGATGGGATCTGAAGAATAAGATCAAATGGCCTATTAGACAAATATATGCCAAAAATATGAGAAGAAAAGTAAGGAACTTGTTGGATGTTCTATTGAGGAATTAAGAACTCAAAGCAGCTAAGTATGGAGAGAAGAAATTTTACTATTATGATCCAAAGAAAGTATCACTCCTTGAAGAAGAGGATGAGGAATACATTGAGAAGATACTTTCTAAGAGTCTCATGGACTGTATGAAGAGTCTAGACTAGCAGAAAGAGTTGTTGATAGAAGATATGGTGGCAAAGGCACCAAATGTGGCAAGAGATATTCATGATTTTGATATTGATGTTTTTTTGTATGGTTGCAAGTCATAGGAATGGCAAGGAAGGAAATTCAACTAGAAATTTCATAAGAATAAAGGAGTATGAAGGAATGATTTCTCAAAGCATTGGAGGAGGATAGATTAATTTAAAATATGTCGCACTAGAAGGTGAGGAAATGGTGTCTCATAAAGGAAACCAGATGAAGAACCATACACATTAAGAGGAATTGGTGGTGAGGACAATAGAAGAGGAAAGAAAGCATCACATTTTTAAAACTAATAAAGTGTACGTGAATGCAAATTTTGCAAGTCAAGATCATGGACAGGTTGTCCAAAGAAAAGAAGAAATTTTATATATTGCTTCCCATAAGAAGAAGCAAGCATAAACAAGTTTGATCACTCATCCCTATAAATAATTGACAAGGGCATATATGACAGTAATAAGAGTAGCCTTGTTGAAGGCGAAGGGAAGCTATTCAAAGTTGTTATAAAAGGAATCAAAGCTAAAATACAACCACTAAGACCTGTTATAAACAAAAGTGTAGATGAGGTGGATAGCCTCATAAAAAAAGAGGAGCAACATTCCAATACAAAGTTGTTGAAATCCATGATTACTATTTGGACAATCCATAAGGATCTGACACAAAGAGTAAAGGCAAGGAGCATAAGGAGGACATGATTCCAAATCCAGCTAACTACATTGATGGGAGGACTACTGAGATTGTGGACAAGTGTGCAGGCAAAGAATAATAAGAGTTGCCAATAGTGGAAGATAAGAATGAGGATGAGACAAAATTGTCCCATGAGAATGGACTCTTATTTTAGGAACAAGGGTTGAAGATTGTGTTGAAGGAGCTTCGGCAATAAATGAAGGATTATTAGGATGGGAAGGCTAAAAAAATTGGAAGGTATGCACATCGTCGATGCATGAAAAAAATGCCTTGAAAGACATAGAAGGGCGAGGTAGAAACCCATATTTTGAAGTTGGAAGCTTATTTTCTAAGTGGCAGCGGAAGAAGCATCCAAGTATGTTGTGTATCCCCAAACAAAATCATATGGAGAGAACTATACAAGTTTCTAATGTTGTATTTGGATAATAAACTTTGGAACCAAAAAACTTATTTTGAGTGTGCCCTGGAAGGAATCCAATATCCTTTGGAAATTCAACAGGATGAAGAACATGATGAAGGATATTGCACAAAGAATGTAGCCAAGGAGTAGGAAGATTATGAGATGTTAAAAGTATCGAACTATTTTTTGATCAATCACATGATGCAAAAATTGATGGGATCACAGAAAGTTGACAAAAAATGGTTCTAAAAGAAGGATAAAAAGAAAAACTTATTTTATTTTAATCCAGGGAGTAATAACCAACAATCTACAAACCATGCAAATACACCTTATGTTGAGGAGCAAAACTTTCAACTAGGAAAGCTCCAACAACATCTGAATTCGTATGAATGGCAACCTTGTGTATTGTTGAAGCATAAAGAGCTTGCCATAAAAGCTCAAATCAAAACCCAAGATGTTGGAGACAATAATGGAGAGAGAAATTATTGTAATTGGCATAACAAGGAACAAATAGAAGGAAGGTTTTCAAATATTTTAAACATCTCCCACATGCCAAGTGATAAAGGATGGAAGCAGCAAGGTTATGGAAGAAAAGAGGTGGTAGTTAATGCCACAATTTTTTTGAAAATACTATTGCAAATCACTCGATTTAGCAACTTGGACCAACAATATAATGAGTTGGCCATTTGAGGAGGCTGATGAAGAAAGTACCTAAGGAATGGTACAACAATGGAGAAGAGGAGTCATCCAATAGAAAAATGTGGTTGGATGAAAGCAATTACATTAGCAAAGCGATAGGATAATAGAAAAATAGAACACGGGATTCTAGAAGGATAAGTAGCATAGTAGGACAACCAAGAAAGTAAGCTAATGGGAATCAATAGTATAAGGTTTGGGATCCAGGAGGACTACAACTATTTGAAGCAAATGACCCAGAGGTCATGAAAATTTTCAATCTAGGGAGTTTGATGCAAGAGCATCAACCCTTAACTCAACCAATTTTGTCTAGAATCAAGAGGTCCATGAAATTTCCCTAGAGGAAATGGATTTTCCTCCATTTTTATTTATAAAAATTGGAATTATCATGTAAATACATGTGTCCTTATTCTAGAAGAATATGGGAATATTAGGATGTTAGTTAGTTTGTTGATCTTTTATGATGGATAGGTGGGAATTTATAAATTCAACAAGTGTCAAGTTAAGTGTAGGATGTAGGGATAGGTTTAATTATCAAGTGTAAGAAAGAGAGGGCATCAAGGATTAGAAAAATAATAGCATGAAAGCAAAGGTAAAGGAGAGAGTGGCAACCCAAGAAAGGGCATGAGGCCCTGTAGCAAGAGGACATGCACTCCTCTGTTACTATGTTCGATTCTAATTGTTACAATGATATTTAATTTGTGTTCCCACATATGATGTGCTTATGCTCTAATTTTTAGTAGAGTAGGTATATTGCACTGTGAAGGTCTCGACCTATGCAAATAAAGGAATTATTAATGTGTAGGAATCCATCTTCTATGTGATCTGTTGCGGGGTGGCTACTAGAAGTTTGGAGGTTGGCTCAAGTTTAGGAAACCATGGAAATGAGGTCCATATAAATAGAGGGGTGAATTCTTCTCAAGGGTCAAAATAGAGAACAACCAATGTGTCTCATATTTTATATACAGGAATTAACGTAGTCAAAGAGTGAGAAGGGATCTACAAAAGGAAGCACGAGACTCTTAAAGGAAGCATGAGATTTGTCCTTAATTTTGGGTGGATCAATGGTTGCAAACCCACGATATACAACTCAATTCAATTCCTTTGCGAGAAAACACTGCACTACAAATCCAGGGATAAATGGTAGTTAAAGTGTGATATTTCTATTGGTGAAGGACCACCATCAACATAATAGCCTAGTATCAACTATTGGTTCATTGGGATACATTGTGCTCGCTAGAATTCTAAGGATTGCATCAAAGGTGGGAGAGCAAGAAGAATCAAATCCGCTAATATTTTGTTGATCTCAGGAAGTGAACAACATTGGTGCATTGACTGTTCAACACATGATTATAGGTAAGGGAACTGTGAGTTCGGAGGGCGCCCCCCCCCCCCCCCCTCAATCATCTTGCGTTGTGGGGGGTAACCCTCAAAACCCGTTGATCTCGTACCATAAATATTTATCGTTGGTTTGAACCCATGGAACTGTGCATGGAATTGGGAGTGTGTACCCCCCTCCTTCGCTCACATCATAGGTGGAGGCCCCCTTGTACTCCATCTTTGTTGTTGATCTCACCATTTGATTGAGGCCATTGAAATGAGGGCACACTATTAGCACACCCGGTCACTAATATTTATGTGGGATTCATATTGAAACTTAGTGTGGAAGATATAGTTAAGGGTGGGAGTGGACGTCGTGTGAAATGTAGGGGTGAACGACTAGTGTAGAGGCGATAACTTAGAACTGCCGAACTGGCTCGTTAAAGCATTTATTGAGTCCAATGTGAGGCTTTATTTCCATAAACGTGTATATGATTGCATTAGTAGTATTTGAGTAATGAATATCAACCCACAAGACTAGTGTGCAGAAATAGAGCTTGGATTAGTCAAGCCACATTAGGGATTCTCAAAATTAAATAGAGAGGTTGCATCAGATAACCAAATAAAATGGAACCTAGAGTTGTCTCAAGGAACATAATGGCAAAACAAATTGTCTTGGAACTCATAATCTCATTGGAGTTGCCTTTGCATCATGCAATCATGTTTTAATCTATAAAAACCTTTAATGGCCATCACTGCACTACACTGAAAACACACTAGCAATTACATCTAAATTATGACTTCACATCATTTTTCATTTGGCTAGACTTTAACTGTACAATAAAAAACACTTCTTATAACATTCTTATTGCCCCCTCAAGAGAAACTGCTAGCTTTAAATTATTTTAAATTTCCATTTTTTACCAAATATATCTCATTGTATTTTTAAAAAATTAATATTAATTGAATTCAAAACACTTCATATAATTCTCATGAATACTTGATGCCATGGCCAACCTAGTATTTATGTTAGTTGAAAATATGATGTCCACTTAATCTCGTGAGATAACACAGATTCCAACGCTTCCACACAAACACATAATACTATATAAAAATAAATCTAGAAGCTACACCAATTCATTCTTTGATGAGACATGTATGCATGTTTGTCTCCTCTATTAAATTCCCCTTTTCTTCCTTTGTCGAAGGTATGAGGACCAAACCACTTGTCATCACATGTTTTCCCTCCTCATAGGTCATGGGATCGAGTCTCCATATTCCCACATTATTTACATAAAACACAACATAATGGTGCAATGGAAACACCATGGAAATTAGCAGTCTCGAATATTCAAACATGGAAACATAGAAATTACAATTTTATAAGTTTGACCCAACAACTAAATCTAATATTCAACCACATGAACAAATATTCAAATGGGATATTACAATGCTTGATATTTATATCAATGGCATGCCTTGCAATCGCATAACAATGTCATGGAGATAGAATGAACCTCAATTTGCATGAAATGTCTGGGAAATATAAGAATCCATGAAACATTACATAATGGCACAATGGTATTTCATAGGAAAATTAGCAATCTCAAGGATTCAAACATGGAAACATAGAAATTGAAATTTTAGAAATCTGACACAACTACTGAATCCAATATTCAACCCAATGAAAAAATATTTAGATGGTATATTACATTACTTGATATCTATTTCCTTGACTTGACCTACAATTGCAGAAGAGTAGCATGAGGATAGAATGGACCTCAACTTGCATGAAATATCTAGGAAACATATGAATCCATTGAAATATTTGCAACTTGAAAACACAAAAATGGCACGCTTACATTAGAGGTGGACTTTCCCTCCTCAAAGTTATTAAGATTGAGTCTCTAGTCCCTTCCCATGTCATTTACAAAACACCACATACTGGAGTGATGGAAACACCTGGGAAAATTAACTTTTGTGGAGATCCAATTGTGGAAACATAGTAATTGCAATTACAGAAATTAGACACAAGAACCAAAATCCAAATTCAACCTTATAACCAAATCTTTAGATGAGATGTTACGTTTCTTAATTTTAAGATCTCTGGCATGGTCTACAATTGATGAAGAGTATCACAAGGATACAATGGACCTCAATTTGTGTGAAGTGTCTAGGAAACATGGGAAGTCTTCGATGGATTCACAATTGAAAAATGGACATATAATGTGATAAATGACATGTTTATATTGGAGGTGAAAAGATGATGAAGCTTTATAAAGAGACCAACTTTTTCCTTGTTAATTTGTCTGTGATTTGCAGAAGTAGTCTTTGGCTTACATATTAGACCCAGGGGAATATAATCCATTAAAGGAGTACCTTAGTAGAGCATACTATCACCGAATAATCTACATCTTGTAAGTAGGAAAAGCTCCCCTTAAATGAATTCCTTCATTACAATAAAAATAATATATATAATTTGATTTATAATAAATATAAAAAGCATATTAACAAAATATTAAAAGAAAACATATATATTTTTTCTTTGATTTATTTTTATATATTTTTTACTTCTTTTAGTTAAATTAAAAAATACATCACGCATAAAACATCATCCATTGAGTGAGAGAGTTATTGCATTTTTTTGTTTAGCTGAATTTATAGTAAAGGATGGAAAAAGAATAACAATGAAGAAGAGACAACCCAAGTTTGCAATGTTCTCAACATAATAATGGAAAAGTGCTAATAAAAAGTAATGTAAGCAATTATTATAAGATGATATTGGTGACAAATTGGGGAAATTATACTCACGCATCCTAGAGTTTAAATGAACATGGTGTCTAACAAATTTTAATGCTATTAACATAAGTGGATAAATTGAAATAAAAAATAATGCAACCATGACTAGGTGCTTTCTTAGGTGATAAGTTTGATAGATAACTATATGATTATTGGGTATACTTAAATAGGAAAATATGGAGTTGAAATGTACAAAGAAGCCAAAACATGTGAGATGGAAAATGATTGAAACAAACACATTATTTATTACAATATTGGGTATACTTAAATAGGAAAATATGGTGTTGAAATGTACAAAGAAGCCAAAACATGTAAGATGGAAAAGGATTGAAGCAAACACATTATTTATTACAATGTACATGGTGAGATATTATTACATCTTGACAACATATTTCAAAATGCAAAGTCATTAACATAGAAACATGTTCTTTAACAATTTTGGAATCTTACGAATATAAGCATAATCAAAATGGCACTTAGAATAAAAAAAATTAAAACAATCTAGTTATTAATTGGGTTTATTTATGTGGTTGGGAGGTATGATTGTTATCTTCCCAACCTAGGTTTAATTCCTACAAGTGACATGGTGTAGCCTGATGCCTAGAAGATTCTATGGTTTACCATGAGAACCATCCTTGAAATGCAGGGAAACATTAAAGAGTTTTCCTTAGGCATATAACTCGGAAATAAATAAAAATTTAAAACAATCTAGTATTCAATTGGTTTAGTCAATAGTAGCACACATGGGAAAATCTATTAGATAGATGCAAAGGAAATGCATTTTGATAAGAAATAAAATGCAATATTCATCTAACTTGTGAATTGTTGCGTCAATCTATTTCTAAAATATTTTGCGATCTTTTCTTTATATTTTTCTTCAAATTCACAAAATTCTTAATCATATAAGGCCATGACTTGTGATATTGCATGCCTACAACTGAAGTGAGCTGGATGAATGTTTTATTTTCTCAACTCCGTGAAATGAAAAGAATTTTAAAAGTATATTTTCTATCAATATATTGGTTCTTTAGTATAGAATCATTTTTTTTACAACACATATAACTTAGGTTAAATAGGTCCCATAGCTCATTCCAATAGATAATATGATATTTATGATAATATGTCAGTTTATATATAAATTCTCATGAAGCAATAATGAGTAATTTAAGCAAAGGCTACTCTCCCACATATTATAATTTGTAAAGGTGATTTCTCTTGTGAAATATTACTTCATTCACAAGAAGATTGAAACATTGTCTATTAACCAACCCTAGAACTCAATGAGAAGTGCTAACCACCATTTTTCTTACTAAAAAACAGTAACAAAGTGTTTCCATGTTTCCTTACATTTTAAAAACTCCTCCCCCCCCACCCCCTCCCATAGTTTACAAATCTTAGCTTAATTATGGCTCCAAAAAAATGACCATATACCTTAAATCTATAATTTCTATCTAGCTTAAAGTTGTCTCATTTCCCACTACTTAGGAATGTCTATGACCTATGAGATGATCTTAATTTGTATACGATTTCCTAACAAATAACATATAGTAGTATTGTGTTTCAATTCATGTGATTATATAGATATATAAAATGGTGACATGATGAAAATCGATGTCAATGGATATTTAATAAGTTTCAATATAGTTTAAATTCATACCCACTTTTATATATTCATACATTATTTAATGTACAAATATCACAAGAAAAGTTAGACCACTTGAGGGACATTATGGTAATACTTTATTGCATACAATACTTCCACATCAAGTTCTACTACAACATAAGGATTATGGTTCACATTTTGTCCCTATATTGTTAACATTTTCACATCAAATTCATTTTTCAAAGCTATTTGAGCTCCAAACTTGGCATCTCTCGTTATAATCTTATTATCAATATACTATAATCTCATTTTTAGTCTCCTTTGTTCATTTAACCACACAATTATAAAATAGCACAGTTTAATTATTCGACATTTTTCCATTTTCCATGCATATTTTATGATCAATTTTGCCTAAAATCTATTAGGGATCTCTTGTAATAATAAGTTTGAGTTGAGGAAAAATATCGCCGACGCTGCCTCCTGCTGCTCTGCGCGTAGCTTGAGCTTGGGCTACTGCCCCCTCGGTCGTTCCTGCTCCTGATCCTGGGCCTCACGCCCTTTTCTGGATCTGATTGGATCCGTTTCTTCCTATTTGCTCTAGCCTTAGGGACTCACGCCCTGTTGGCTCTGATCGATCAGCCTCCCTCTTTCTGGATCTGTTTGGATCCGCTCCAACTTGTCTGCTCTTGCCTCTGGGCCTCACGCCTCTGCTGGATCTGATTGGATCCAATCCAGCTTTTCTTCGCCTCTGAGATGCTTCGCCTCCTGCTGTTGCATAGCGCAGCTTAGGTTTGCTGCAGTTGATCACATTTGCTCGCTTCTCAATCATGGAGACCCAGGGCTCGCCCCTCGTTCCTTCGCAGCCTTCTCCCCCTGCCGCGGAAGCTGCCTTCATTTCGTTGCTAGCTTCTTTGCCTAAGAAGAAGAAGTCTGAAGCCGCCAAGTTTTTCAAAAAACTTGCAGATGTTCCTAAGGTAAACCTTCCTCCTAGGGCCCAATCCAGATCGCTTTGTTCTTGGCAGATCGAGCTCTGGTGGGTCAATTCACAGGTCTTTGGCCCTCGCCAAAATCAACGGAGAACTGGGTTCCTGCTGATCAAGAACAAAGTCACTTCATACTTCCTGGGAAGATGCTACTTCCTGTTTGAGTTCAACACAAAGGAGGATAAAGACTTGATCTTCAAGAATGGGCCCTATTTCATGGGACCCCAGGGTCTCTATCTCAATAAATGGACCCTTGACTTCAATCCTACCGTGGATGTCCCAACAGCAGTCCCCGTTTGGGTTCGAATCCCGAACCTCCCAGTGCACTATTGGAACTGGGATTCCCTCAAGCATATAGGCAATGCCTTGGGAAAGTTCATTGACAGAGCAAACAATAAGGACCAGTATGACTGCGCTCGAATATGTGTCGAGGTAGACTTAGAGGTGGGACTTCCGGAGGCCATCAAAATAAATTTTGGCAGTTGGACGCATGTGCAAATGTTGGACTACGAGCAGCTCCCTTTCAAATGCCGTAATTGTCATATCTATGGACATTTTGCTAGAGGGTGTCCGAACAAAGGGGAAGCGGAGAAAGGGAAGGACGACGATTGGAATCAATTTAAGAGGCCAAAGACCTCTCACAAGAAATATGGGGCCCCAAATGGCCAAGGCCCCCAGCCTGCCTCTACCCAAAATGGACCTCCGCCAAAATGTCAAGATAACAGGTATGAGATCTTAAGCTCTGCAGAAGAGGTTCCACAGGAAGAGGATAGGCAAGATAAAACCTCAGAAAAAAGGACCTCAGTAGGATCAAGACCTAAAGAAAGTGCTACAGCAAGAAATAAGGAAAAACAAACAGAAGCCTCCGAGGAGGAACAAGACTCGGAGGAGTCAGAGGAGGAAGGAAAAATAGGAGATACAAAGACATCGGTCAGAAGATCATCAAGGGGCTGCAAATCTGGTAGAGAAAAGAGAGATCAGGAAACTTACAAAGACAAGCTTCAGGGTAGTCAGCCCACTCTGGAGAAATTCCTTGGAAAAAATCCGAAGATGTCTAAAAACCAAGCACAGGGCTCCAAGGGGGCCCATCATCATAAAAATAAATGATGAAGATTGTCTCCTGGAATTGCAGAGGAATGGGGAGTAAAGTGAAAGAAGAAGCAACGAGAAGCCTTATAAGAAGAGAAGCCCCAGATATTCTTCTGATTCAGGAGACCAAAATGGAGGGCAATGAGTTTCTCCAAATCAATAAAAAAATTTGGAAGGGAGGCAGAGGTCAAGAAGTCTCAGCACGGGGAGCCTCTAGGGGGCTGGGCTCTCTCTGGAATAATTCTAAGTATATGTTGGTCACAGAGATCCATAACCCACTGGTTGTTCCTGAAGTTACAACTTGTGGACTCGAGGGAGAAATTCTGCCTTTTTAATGTATATGCCCCAGCAAATATAGGGGAGAAAAGGGATTGTTGGGACTCCATCAGACAATTGTCGGAGTCAGAGAATTTGGAAAACATCATTGTTGCAGGAGATTTAAATCTCACTTTGCGCACGGAGGGAAAACCAGGAGGCACTATCATAAGGGATCCAGCAAGGGAGTGGGTGGAGGATCTCATGCAGGACTAGGATCTGCTCGATATCTCTCCAGAAAATGGTAAGTACACCTGGTCCAATAAAAGAATAGGCCTCGGCCACATTGCTGCAGGACTTGATAGCTGTTTGGTGCAGAGCTCTTTCCTTTTGCTGGGCTTTGAATCCAAATTGCATATCCTTCCTTGCAGTGTTTCAGATCATAAGCCTATTAAGCTTGAGATTCTGGATCACAAGGATCTAGGCCCCATACCTTTAAGATTCAATCCACTCTGGGTCAAGGAACCTGAGTTTCTGAATTTGGTTCAAGACAGTTGGAAATTGTCGGTGAAGGGTTCACCTTTATTCATTTGGGAAGAAAAGCTTAGAAGACTGAAAGATGTTCTTAAATCATGGGCCAAATCCCTCCCCAACCCTACAATAGAGAGAAAGAAGGCCCAAGACGGACTTGCTCAACATCATGCCCAAAGTGAAGATGTAGAAATCACTAAAGAAGTGTTAGATAAGGAAGCTGAGCTACAACAAATTTTCCATAAAGCTTACCTTTCGGAGGAAGAGCATTAGAGGCAAAATTCTAGGAGTTTATGGCTTAAAGCGGGAGACAGAAACTCTGCCTTCTTCCACAAACAAGCTCAAGCTAGAAAGAGCTTCAACTCTATTGCAGAAATTAAGGAAGAAAACTCGACTCACAAGGATTTCGGGAGCATCAAGAAAGCAGAATTCAATCACTTTAAAAATATGTACAGTGAAGAATGAGTGACTGACCCAAACTCCAAATTCTTGGAGGCGGTTCCTCCTAAGATCTCCCCTTCAATGAATCAACACCTCGAAGCTAAGATCACTATAAAAGAAATAAAAAATGCTCTCACCGATATGGAGCCCGACAAAGCCCCATGCCTGGATGGCTACACTGCAAGATTCCTCCAATCCTGTTGGCAGATTGTGGGGAAAGACCTCTACAAAATGATGTTGAAATCTCAAAATTGCCAGAAAATAGGGGGCAGCACCAACTATGCCTTCCTTGCCCTCATTCCCAAGGAAAAGGGCGCTAAGGCTTTCAATCGGTTCCGCCCCATCTCTCTTTTTAACATTGGATATAAATTAATCACAAAGGTGATTGCAAATAGACTAAAAGGCATCCTCCCCGCCATCATTCTAGAGAATCAAGGCGGGTTTTTTCAGGGGAGACAGCTTGCTGACAACTTCATCCTAGTTCAAGAGGCGATTCATTCGAGCCAACAACGCAAAGAGAAAGGTATGGTAATTAAACTAGACTTGGAAAATGCTTTTGATCATGTTAGACTTAGTTTTCTTTGGGAAGTCTTGCATAAATTTGGCTTTGGAATGAGCTTTATCAATTGGATTCGAGCTTGTATAGTCGATCCCTGGATCACTCCCTTGGTGAATGAGAGAGTAGCTGACTTTTTCAAAGCTTCAAGAGGACTTAGGCAGGGTTGCCCCCTTTCTACGCTTCTCTTTGTCCTCCATGTTTCTGTCCTGAGTTTCTATCTAGATCAGAAACTGGTTGATCAAGAGATCCTGGGGCTCAACATTGCCAGAGGGGTAAAAAATGTAAATCATACACTGTTTGCTGATGATACCCTCTTGTTAGGGGCTGCCTTTGTTCGATCCGCCTTAAGGTTCAAGGAAGTTTTGGACGATTACTGTGAAGCTACAGGCAGCATTTTAAACAAAGGGAAATGCAATGTTTTCTGTTGGAATATCTCTGCCTCCATTCTCTCCGCCAACTCCAGAACTCTTGGCTTTTCTACCTCCCTCAGTTGGTCCTCTTTTACCTATCTGGGCCTTCCTATCTTCCGTAAATTGGCTTACAGCAGAGACTGGATCCCTCTGTTGGATAAATTCAAGCATGGGGATTCTCATGGTTAAATCTCGCCGGAAAAACTGTTCTCATCAAATCCGTTCTCAGTAGTCTCCCCATCTTCCTAATTCTCTGTAATCCTAGAAAAACCCTTTGGTAAGCTGGGATAAAATCTGCAAGCCTCTGAATGAAGGAGGCCTGAATTTCAAAGATCTTAGTCTCCAAAACAAAGCCATGGGAGCCAAGATTTTCTGGAGAATCATTGGTCCTTACCCAGGTTGGGCGCAAAGAGCTTTATGGAGGAAGTAATTCACGGGGACGCGGAAAAGATGTCTGGACAATTCACGCACTTTGCGGATCGCAATTGGCAATTAATTATACCAGCCGGCTCTCTAATTAATCCCAGAGCGTCTTTGAGATGCAGAAACGTAGAAGATAATAAAAAAGGAGGCATCATGATGCATACCCACAGCAAACTTGGGTTACTGCAAGCGCTACGTTCGTGGTTGGATGGACAGAAGACAGGCGGTTTCGTTCTGCACCACCAGGACGTCTCGTTGTGAGGCCGCGTGCTAGTTGCGTTAGGAACCTACCGCCCAACCTTGTTCGTTCTTCTGAAACTAACCCAGGCATAACCTCCTCCTAAGTAAACGAATAGTGAGCCCTACCACGCGTTGAGAGGAAGGCCCTTTGTGGTTGGGGAACGCACGGAGGCATATACGGTAGCGCGGTATAAAACTGCACGAAGTGCCACATGTCCCTCGGAACCTGTGCCGGAAGGGTCTTTGGAGAAATACGAGAAGCGTACCAAGGTGGACTCTTCTATTGGTTCAGCGCTATAAAAGGAATTCTTACAGAAGACAGGTTGAAGAAGAAAGGTTTTCAAGGTCCCTCACGTTGCCATTTGTGCTATGACAGTGAAGAGAACACCCAACACTTAATGTTAGACTGCAAATATTCAAAAGAAATCTAGCAGAATCTCTTGAGCCATTGGAAAAGAGTGTTCATCTTACCAATGAATATCTCTTATTTATTTGCAAACTGGTGAAACTTTTATCCAGAAACGCTTCCAAAAAATGAAATCTTTAACGCTGCTTGGCTCTCCTTGCCAAAATTTATCTGCTGGAAAATTTGGCTTGAGAGAAATAGAAGAGTCTTCAGAGATGAAAGCTTAAATCCGCAGTTCACCATCATCAAGATAAAAAGTCTATGGAAAGAAAGCCTGGGTGAGCACTTGTCGAACTCGAATCTAAGTCAGCCGGACTTAGACTGGAGCACTTCGTTGGATCTCCAATTCTCTGGAGAAACAAGGCAACATAAGGATATAAAAGAGTGGCAATTTAGAAGGAAGGAGAATGAACTATCTGATTTTCTCATCACGCAATCTAGATATACCCTGTTCTTCGATGGGGCAGCAAAAGGAAACCCCGGATTAGTTGGGGCAGGAGGAGTTATAAAGAATAAGGATGGAAAAATTGTGACTAATTTCGCTTGGGGATTAGGGCAATCCACCAGTATCCAAACTGAAGCCTTGGCACTTTTTCAAGGGCTCAAGCAAGCCAAGGCCATTGGTCTAACAGACGTAAATATTATAGGAGATTCTCAGTCCATTATTAAAGTCTTATTGGAGGATTCCCCTCCTGCAGATCTTAGATTAGCAAGAGTGGTTTCAAGAATCATAATTCTGGTGAAATCTCTTCAGATTGTAAATTTCCTTCATGTTTTGAGGGGGAACAATAAAGACGTTGACTTGGAAGCCAACAGAGCGGT
The DNA here is from genome assembly GCA_034641835.2 of Pinus albicaulis. Taxonomy (NCBI): domain Eukaryota; kingdom Viridiplantae; phylum Streptophyta; class Pinopsida; order Pinales; family Pinaceae; genus Pinus; species Pinus albicaulis. Next base: position 259,572,185 of record CM076570.1, read on the forward strand.
GCCACTTCCCGCTGGCTCTCTCTTGAAAGATGGAATTGAGGAGTGGGACTCCATACCATAAAATTGATTCATGTTTTACTGCATTATACTAAATCAGTTTGTTTGTATCTATAAGATAGGAAAAATAACGGAGATAGATTCTCTAGTTTTGAGTAAGAAACGTTGGTTTCCAAATTTTGGGGCCTTTGAACAGCTAGTGGAAGAAAGTCCAAGGGCTTTGCTCGACTTATTGTAACCGGTGAAAGGCATTTTGGCCACATATCTAATATAAATCCATACCCGTTTTTGTAAAAAAATAATAATAAGTTTGAGTTGTGTAATCTAAAAAATCCAAGTGCCCTAGGGATATTTCAAAGCATTGAATCCATTTATGCATTCAAAAATGCATTTTAAATAAACTACAAGGAAAAGACCCTCTAGCAAAGGTTATAAAGGAGTTTTTTAGTGTTATACAATTGGCCAAAATTGTCAAAAAAACATTTGTTACAACATCCGTTTTTGGTAACAGAGATTTTGACGGAGCTTCTAATGAAACTTCAACACAACTAAAAAAATTGGGCGATTGGAGGTTTTTACGGATGTATTTCTTATCGGTGTGCGATTTATGTGTGAATGCACTGATTTGTTTTAACCTTTATGCACTGGTACTGTAAACATACCAAGCACCGGGATGGAAAACAAATTTCGGAAGCCCTGGGGCGTTTATAAATGCCCAGTGCGTGTCACCAACAAATACGCATTGGGCCGATAGAAGGTGCATGCACTAGTATATTCATATTATAGTTGTAAAGCACCGAGGCATTTAATGTAAATAGTACCAGTGCATTATAAATACGAATGCATCTGTACATTCACCTTCTATCCGCCAGGTGTGTATGGGCTATGTACACAACCCGGACCATTAAGGTGTAAAAACACACCGACGCGTTAAAGACAGACCATACCGGTGCATGCAATGCCTATCTTCCTGGGTCGTAGTCGTTGATAAAGCGCTCCAGGCATTCTAATAGGTGTTGGTATTTGGTGCAGTGCTTATAGGTCGTAGAAACGCACTGGTGCGCAGTGTCATACACACACAATGGTGTTCATTTTCTAGTTTTTAGAAACATTGACCTGTGACAATGCAATTACTGTGATTTTTAAAAATTCATTATTCATCAAAAGTCGACACATATCTTATAATAGTATTCATATCAATTAAATTTTTATTAGTGCATTTGAATGTGATGTTTGGATGAATTTGTTATATCATCAGATTTCACATCTCTTCATTATAATATTTAATCATCCATATATTTAATGAGTGGTGTAACATTTCACAGCGACGATGGAGGACACAATAGAATAAATTAAAACGTATTATATATATATATATATATATATATGAATAAAACACTCTTTGTCATACAAAATGGGACAGTTATTGGTATCCCTTTGTCTTTCAATTGGGACACTACGTCCATTACATTAAACAAGATGACTGATTTCACAGACAAATATTTCAAAAAATACAACACCTTGCTTTGATATCCAAACATATTGATCACCATTCTTTGTTGGAACTACTGTCACTGCTCGAGCTACTTCCATGAATTGGGTTATTTGGAGGAATGTTTTGTTCATTGTGTTGATTGTTTTCTTCTCCTTCAAGTTCCATCTACAAACATGAGAATAAAGTGTAATGAGTATATCTACATTGGTGAGAATAATGAAATTTGCAATATTAAATAATATACATCAATGTAAATCGAAAAGAAATGTACCATAGCAAGAGTTGACTTGTGAGCTATACACATTCTTTCAAAACCAAATTTCATGTCTTTTTTTCAACAATTAATTTGTTGGCGCAGTTCCATACTTTGTTTCCTGCAAGTTTTATACCCAATAACAAATCATAGATTTAATATAAATATTTTTTGTTCTATTAATTACATACAAAGCTAAGTAAAATAATATAGATACTTACAAATTCCACAATTAATTTATGATATGCCACTTATACTGACAACCCATATTTAACCCAATGTCAATCAATTCTTCTGATGGTTCTTCTTTATATGTTAGCACATGTTTGAAGACATTCAATAATGATTGATGTAAAACAACTTAAAATATACAAAAATGAAATATAGTTAAGTTGTTATAAGGAAGTAATAATTATACACAAACTTAGATATCGACCATTTTCTTCCTTGTCGTCCTGTTTTATGTGTTGAATGGGTTCCATTTTCTTTTCTTTTCTGTAAGAAAATACTTGAAAATTAATATTTAATGCGAAAATTATTTATTTATTGTACCTAATCGAAAAATTCAATGATTACATATTGTTAGGTAAATATGACTCAGGGTAGAGTCAATGTTGACTAGAGTAAACAGTAGTGGTTTTGGGGCACATGGTTTTGTGCACCCATGGTTTTGGCCCATGGTATTACATGTAATGGAGCCTATAAGAGGCTGGGAATACTTCATTGTAAGGTAGGCCTGGAGGTGAGTGGTGAAGGCTCACTTGGCCAGATTGGCCAGGGTTTTTTTGGCCAATGGTTAATGAAATTTCATTGGTTGGGTTTTTCCCCATATTTGGGGTTTTCCTGGTTAAACATTGTGTTTATGTTTATGTGATTTGTTGCTGGGTTTTGTATGTGTATTATTCTCTCGGTAAATATTTTATTTCTGCAGTAATTCCTAACAAATGGTATCAAAGCCATATTTGGCTTCAAAGGGACGCTTTTGTAGCCAAGGGTTTTATTGGCCTGTGAATGGAGAAATCAATGTAGCCTTTTGCAGATCTGGCCATACGGAGCATGGTGTTTCTAGGAAATAGGAAATATCCAATTGATTGATTCCATGGGGAATTCCATGGAGGGTTTCTCAATGGATAAAGAGAACAATGGTGCTGCCACAGCTCAGATCTGGCGACTAGCAGTGATAAGAATTTGGTTCGAGAAATTCAGAGATGAGAGGATGTTTGCACGTGGATTAATTAATTGATGAACCATGTATATGAATAGAACTCCTAGAGGAATGGCGGTTACAGAGACTGGTGACCCATGTAATCCAGTAGATGGGTTCTTTTTATATGGACATTGATTTCATATGTACAAATAGCAACAATGAAACAAAAAAAATATTATTATAATGGAGTTAATTTTTTACATGTAAATGGGCATACTGCTGTAAGCCTGGTATGGCATGCGTACCCCTGGGTAATCACTGGTAAATTTTGAGTTAGACCTAGGTGATAGGGGGGATGTCAAGTTTACAATTACTCTGGGTAAAAATTTGAGGGGGGAAGAGCTAGAGTGAGTGGGGTTGTCTCACTTAGCAGGTTTGGCTGGATTTAGTCAATAATCCCCAAGTCAAGTTTAAGGGGGGAATTGTTAGGTAAACATGACTCGGGGTAGAGTCAATGTTGACTAGGGTAAATAGTAGTGGTTTTGGGGCACATGGTTTTGTGCACCCATGGTTTTGGCCCATGGTATTACATGTAATGGAGCCTATAAGAGGTTGGGAATACTTCATTGTAAGGTAGGCCTGGAGGTGAGTGGTGAAGGCTCACTTGGCCGGATTGGCCAAGGTTTTTTGGCCAATGGTTAATGAAATTTCATTGGTTGGGTTTTTCCCCAGATTTGGGGTTTTCTTGGTTAAACATTGTGTTTATGTTTATGTGATTTGTTACTGGGTTTTGTATGTGTATTATTCTCTCAGTAAATATTTTATTTCTGCAGTAATTCCTAACACATATTACATTTGAAGCACGTTGTTGTTGAGATGGCTCATTGTGCGATGCAATTATGTCCATTTCTTTCACCATCTCCTTGAACACCTTTTCGGACATTCCTAATGGCATATTTCTGATATCAACTCGTTCATCCTCTGAGATTTTCATAATCTTCATGAAAAAGTAACATGAGAATAAACTATTTAAAAAGAGAGTCTATATAGGTGAATTAGATTTCAAAAGAGAAGAATAACCCGTTCCGAGTTTTTTAGTAACCCAACGTTTCAGACTTCTTAAGTGAGTCCATCTTCAAGGGTAAACACCAAATATTCTTTGAGAATATTTGTGAGGATTAGGGCAAGGGAATAATTATATATATAGTAATTATTGAGGATATTTTTTTTTGGTCGGTTGGAAGAACAAGAAAATTAATTTTAAATAATTAAGAGAAATAATTAGAGAGGGGATTATTGAAATATAATATTAATAAGATTGTTAAAAATTATTGTATTAAAAAATATGAAATTATTATATAGAGAGGCTATATTATAAGATAAGGTAAAAATTATATGTGACTAATTATTGCATTTAGGATTTATTATTTTTTGATTTTGATGTCATGAGTGGTATGATATATTAAGGGTTTCCAAGTATCGTTGATGTTAAGGCCATCATCGCAATTCATGTTTTTTTTTTTTCGATTTCTATGGCCTCTTTGATTTTTATTTTTAGGTAATGATCCTCTTTGGAGACAAGTTTGGCATCCTCCATCCATATGCAATGTGAAGATGAGAAAGCACGTTCTGCTAAGGCTGATTTAACAATTCTGTTCCTAGATATGTTAGGAGCATGCTCTTTAAGTCTAATGTTAAGGGATCTACTAGTTTCGCCAATGTATTATTTTCCATAAGAGCACGGTATAATGTAAACTAATTTTTGTAGACTAGGGTTTATAGGGTCCTTAGTGGAGTCTACAATATTTCTAATAGTATTAGGGGGAGTGAAGGCAATCCTAATGTTATGTTTGTTTATGATTCTGGAAATTTTATCAGTTGTTCCTTTTATGTAAGGTAAAGAGATTTTAGGAATGTTAAAGTTTCTCTTTAAGTTATTTTTATTAAGGGTTTGGTAAATGCTTTTGTTGATGACGTCTTTATTATATCCATTATGTTGAAAGACATGGCGAAGGTGGTTTAGCTCATGCTCTAGGTGGTGAGAGTCTGAAATTCTGGAAGCCCTAGTTGTTAGGGTTTTAATGATGCCATGTTTTTGCTTGGGATGGTGATGTGAGTTAGCGTGAAGGTATCTTTCCGTGTGAGTCTTCTTTCTATAAAATTTGGTGCTAAGTTTTCCATCTTTTTTGGTTAAAAGGATGTCCAGGAAGGGTAATTGGCTATCCTTTTCAATTTCAATGGTAAATTTAATGTGAGTTAAAAAAACCATTTAATTTTGATATACCATGGGTCCATTTTGTGAAAACATCATCTACATATATTTTCCATTCTTTAGGGGTGAATGGAAAGGATTTGAGGGATTTTTGATCAAAATGTTCCATGTATATGTTAGCAATTATAGGAGATAGGGGCAAGCCCGTGGATACCCCATGAGTTTGTTCATAAACTATTCCTTTGAAGCTAAAGAAAGATGGTTTTAAGCACAATTTCAGGATATCTACAGTCTCGCTATCGGTAATAGTTTTCATAACATCGATGGCCTCATCTATAGGTATCATAGTGTATAGGGAGACAATGCGAAACTTACCATGAGATCTTTGTCTTTCATATCAAGGTTTTTGGTCCAATGAACGAAGGATGCAAAGTCTTTGATATACCATGAGGGGTTTTCGGCAAGGGGGTGAAGCTTTTTGGCAAGGTATTGAGCAAGGAGGTAGGTGGGTGAGCATATGGTGTTGACTATGGGTCTTAGCGGGATGCCTTCTTTATGAACCTTGGGAGCACCATATATTCTAGGGGTGATAGAGCTAGAAGGGGTGATTCTCTTTTTAATGATGGTGTCAAGAGATGAATATTTTATTTTTTTGGTTACTTCCTTAAGAATTTTAGCGTTCGGGTCTTTATTTAAGATTTTATAGCAACCACTATTGTTAAGGTGATTTTCCATTTTTCTATCATATTCAGACTTGTCCATTGTTACGATTGCATTGCATTTTTCTGATTTTAAGATAATTATATTTTTAATCTTTTTTAGGTTATTTAGGGAAATTTTTTCTTCCTTGGATATGTTACATGAAGGCAGTTTGACATTTTTAAGGACTTTTGCAATGACTTGTCTTATTTCCTCAGCTTCGATAAGGTTAGGATCTTTTATTGAAATTTCTGTATTGCTAATTATGTTTTCAACAAGGATTTTATGTTAAGATTCAACAAGATGACGAGCTTAGTGAAAATCAGTCACCTTCACTAAGTGGGCCTGCAGGCTATTTTTAGGTGTAAGTATATTTTTAGACTATGTCTATGTTTAGACATGGTGATCATATTTCAGAAGTTGCAGGATGCTATTTGTGGATGGTTGGTCAAGTTGGAAAAACAGATGAATTTATATTTTTAGAATACTGGGCGAAGTCTATTTATAGATCATCGATCTAAAAATAGAAGTGTCGATTATTATTAGCTCTTTATAATAATCTGACAATAAACAACAAATTATTCTCTTGGAGCACTTAATTTCAGTGTACAGATTTGGAAAATCAGTGGGCTGAAGGAATTACGCAAATCCTAGGGTTTACTGGTGGTTCATGCATGGAGGACTCAGTTAGAATTGAAGTGGAAAAGTTATGACAGAGTTGGAATAGTAGTTCATGGAGTTGTTATTCAGTTTAACTCAGTTAATGGAGTTAAACTCAGTTGATCTAGTTGTATCTAGTCTAACTGAATGATACACTAGTGAGAGTGGAATGAATTAACTAGTTAATTAATTCACAAATAATAACTCATTAATCAACTGAAAAAATACAACAGTTAACTACAGTGCATGTTAGTTCCAGTGGAGACCCAATGGAGAGATAGGTGAAAGGGCAAGATGGACTATCCGTTGTGACTATAGTGATGCATTGATTGCATCACACACATATTGGAGTTGCCAATGAGGATTGTGCAGTGAAAGCAAGGTAAATTCAAATTCATTCAGAGCTATTCTTCAGCAAGGATTGCGTTGTGGAGGCAGGCTATCAGGTGGCAAGAAATTAGTGCATGGATTTGTAGATTTCTTCTTATTAGTGTGTGACGATTGATTGTACTGAGAGCTTGATGTAGTAAGCTTTGTATGAGATTGTTACACGATCTCCATGATACATAATATATGATAGTTGGGGTTTTCAACTTCAGGTTTTCCCGTTAAACAACTGTGTTATGTGCGACTGTTTTTATTGCTTCATGTGTTTGCAATTGATTTTAATTTCCGCAAAAGATTAAACGTGGAAGGATCCTATATTTAGAAAGAAGATAAATATTGTTAGATCAGGAGAATCTGGATATATACATGCATCTTGTATATAATTTCTACATGGTATCATAGAAATGTTAATTCTTTAAGATTGCAATTGTGAAGAATTGTTGAGTTTGTGCTGGTGGACAATTTGAATTTGCTGTAGAAATTTCTTCGTGCGACAGTTGAGTATACATTGAAATGTCTTTCAATGGGTTGTGATTGGAGTATGCCCTTGAGGGCAGCTCGAATTACATAGCCTGGAAGGATAGGATGGAGGAGGTGCTGGAAGATAATGGATTGAAGGAGTTCATTGATAGCGATGTTCCTAAGCCTAGTTCTAGCGATGCTACATTACTTGACGCATGGCAAAAGAAGGTCGCAAAGACAAGAAGAATTCTGTTGGAAGGTGTGAAGGACCATATTGTGTCCAGCCTTCACAGGAAAGCCACTCCATTTGCAATGTGAAAGGCTTTGACATATTTGTTCCAAAGCAGCAGTGACCAGAGGAAGTTAGCGCCAAAAGATAAACTCAGAAAAATAAAAAAGGAGAAGGGCGACAGTATTCCAAATTATCTCACGAAGTTTGTCCACTGTAGGGATGAACTTGGAAGTGTGGGTATCACTGTTGATGATGATGACTTGGTGAGCTTGGCTCTCCTTGGGCTTCCGAAGAGTTGGCATAGCTACGAAGACTCTGTCAATGGACGGGAGAAACTGTTAGGTTGGGAGCGACTTTGGTCGAATCTTGTGCAGGAGGAGATAAGGCGAAGTACCAGGGATGGCTCTTCATAGAAGAATGATGATGAAGAGAATTGCACTTTGGCTGCCAAATAAAGGAAGGGGAAGGGGAAGAAATCCCATCCAAAATCCGAAGCTAAAGGCAAGAAGCATGATTTGTCCAAAGTGAAGTGTTTTCACTGTCACGAACATGGGCATTTAGCCACTAACTGCCCACAGAAGAAGAAGAAAAACAAGGCTGCTGGAGCTGCAGCTGGAGAAGCCTTAGCCTTGCAATTTGAACTTGATTTATCTTTGATCTCATGCTTGGTTTCAAGCTATATGGGATCGGTTTGGTATCTTGATAGTGGTGCGTCTTTCCATATGACGGGAAACAAGGAGTTGTTCAGTGACTTGGAGGAAAAGGACCTTAAAATGCATATAGAGATGGGTGACGATGGTCGATACAGTGAGACCGACATTGGGACCATCACCTTTGAGAGGGAGTCAGATAATCCATTTCTGTTGAAATATGTTATGCATGTTCCGGGTTTGAAGAAGAACTTGGTCTTGGTCGCAATGTTGGAAGACAAAGGTTATGACATTGTTTTCAATGAGGGAAAAGCTTTCCTTCGACATAAAACAATGGGTCAAACCAAGAGGATAGGGATTCAAGTTAAGAATATCTACAAGCTGGAGGTAGATGGCTGCGCTACAATGATGGGCAAAGCAGAAGAAGTGGTGAGCCGGGATGAGGGCGAATTATGGCACAGGATATTGGGTCATCTTCACCATGGCGCTTTGAAGATTTTGCAGCATATTTCTACTAGAATTCCCAAGGGTACTCTTGTGCAGTCAGATCAATGCAAGGGATGTACTATGGGTAAGTTTGTGAAGACCACCTTTCATGAAAAGGAGAACCGTGTTTCGGTGATCTTGGAGATAATTCACACAGACGTGTGTGGACCTTTCTCGGTTGCTTCAACAGAAAAACACAGATATTATGTTATATTTGCTGATGACTATTCTCATAGATGTTGGATCTTCTTCATGCAGAAGAAGAGCAAAACATTCTCAAATTTCTGTGAGTTTAAAGCATTGGTGGAGAAGGAGTCGGGGAACCAAGTGAAGGCTCTATGGAGCGATAATGGTGGTGAATATATCTCGAACGAATTCAAAGACTTCTTTAGAAAAGAAGGAATTCGAAGAGAACTCATAGCGCCTCATAACCCACAACAGAATGGGGTTGCAGAGAGGAAGAACAGAACAATCGTGGGTTTTGCACAAGCTATACTTGAGAGAGAGCTAGACTTGCATGTAGTGGAGGAACTGCCTGTTCCGAAAGATGAACCTCCAGATGTGGATCATCCACAAGAGGAGATTCATGGAGTGGAGGAGTCCACTCATGCAGAACCAAACATCAGACAAGGCATAAACGTACCACAGAAGCTGAGGGACTGAAGCTTGATGTGGCACAGAATGTAGGAGTCCCTACATCACAATGCAGAGAGAGACAGTCACCTGACCGTTTTACTGGATACATGGCTCTTATGAGAAAGTGTGTCGTGACAGAGTCATCTTCTTTTGAAGAAGCAGTGCGGGAGCCCGCATGGGTAGATGCCATGGTGGAGGAGTATGACTCCATTGTCAGAAACAATGCTTGGGAGATTGTTCCAAGGCCGGTGGGTAAATCAGTTGTAGGATCAAGATGGATCTACAAGGTAAAGCAAGCTACTAATGGGAGCATCGAGAAGTATAAGGCAAGATTTGTTGCCTGGGGCTTCTCACAGATCGAGGGGATTGATTATGAAGAAACCTTTGCACTTGTGGCACGATATTATTCCATAAGGAACATCCTTGCTCTCTCAGTGCAAATGGGTTGGCACATTCATCAGATGGATGTGAGGATTGCGTTCCTTAATGGGATCATTGAGGAAAAGGTGTACATTAAGCAGCCTGAAGGATTTGAGATCTTCAACAAGGTGTTATAAAAGAGCATTGTATGAAAAGGTGTACATTGAGAAGCCTGAAGGATTTGAGATCTTCAGCAACGAGTCCTCACATTCATCAGATGGATGTGAGGACTGCGTTCCTTAATGGGATCATTGAGGAAAAGGTGTACATTGAGCAGCTTGAAAGATTTGAGATCTTTAGCAAGGTGTTATAAAAGAGCGTTGTATGGGCTGAAGCAAGCACCTCGTGCTTGGTACACATGGATCGACAACTATTTCACTGGACTTGGCTTCACCAAGAGTGAGGCGGATGCAAACCTGTACCAAATTGTTGCGGAGGGTAAGATTTTAATCATTGTTCTTTGTGTTGATGATTTAATACTAACAGGTGATGAGCGGTTGATACATTCATGCAAGGCAGATCTTGCAAAGAAGTTTGAGATGAAGGATTTGGGCCTCCTTCATTATTTCCTTGGATTGGAAATATGGCAGCAGGAAGGTGAACTGTTTGTGTCTCAAGGAAAGTATGTCCGGGAGATACTTGAGAAGTTTCATATGCAAGGCTGTAAGCCTATCGACACTCCTCTTCCAGGAAATTGGAGGAAAGAGGATGCTACATCGGCTGAGGTAGTGGATGCCACTATTTATCGACAGTTGGTGGGTTCACTCATGTATTTAGTTAATAAAAGATCGAACATATGCTATGCGGTGAACCAAATTTCACAAGCAATGGTTAAGCCTACAAGGCTCTTTTGGAAGGCAGGCAAGAATTTCCTATGGTATCTCATTGGCACATCTGAGTATGGCTTATGGTACAGAAAAACGGATGAGGTGAAGTTGCATGTCTTCACGGATGCAGATTGGGTAGGCAGCCCAACAGACAGAAAGAGCACATCAGGAGGGGTTTTCAGTATCATATCTACAACAATTTGTTGGTACAGCAGGAAACAAAGATCTGTGGCACTCAGTTCAGCGGAAGCTCAAAACATGGCAGCAAGTCAAGCTGCATGTGAGGCTATCTAGATGACGAAGATTCTGGTCGATTTGTTCGGTTCACAGTTAGATCCTACAACGATACATTGTGATAATCAGAGTTGCATTAAACTCTCGATTAATCCCGTGTTTCATGATAGATCTAAACATATTGATATCTGATATCATCATATCAGAGATTGTGTGCAACGGAAGATCATGTTGCTTCAGTACATTCCTACGAAAGATCAGGATGCAGAAATTCTGACGAAGGCGCTCACCAGGAGCAAATTCGAATACCATAGAGGTAGGATCGGGGTGAAGGATAATCCCTATCTTATTGAGAGGGAGTGTTGAGATTCAACAAGATGATGAGCTTGGTGAAAATCAGTCACCTTTTTAGGTGTATGTCTATTTTTAGACTATGTTTATTTTTAGACATGGTGATCATATTTCAGAAGCTGCAGGATGTTATTTGTGGATGGTTGGTCAAGTTGGAAAAATAGATGAAATTCTATTTTTAGAATATTGGGCGAAGTCTATTTATAGATCGTCGATCTAAAAATAGAAGTGTTGATTATTATTAACTCTTAATAATAATCCGACAATAAACAATAACTTATTCTCTTGGAGCACTTAATTTGATTTGGCAAATCAGTGGGCTGAAGGAATTTCACAATTCCTAGGGTTTACTCGTGGTTCATGCATGGAGGACTCAGTTAGAACTGAAGTGGAAAAGTTATGACAGAGTTAGAAGAGTAGTTCATGGAGTTTTTATTTAGTTTAACTCAGTTAATGGAGTTAAACTCAGTTGAGCTAGTTGTATCTAGTCTAACTAAATGATACACTAGTGAGAGTGGACTGAATTAATTAGTTAATTAATTCACAAATAATAACTCATTAATCAATTGAACAAATACAACAATTAACTACAGTGCATGTCAGTTCCAGTGGAGACCCAGTGGAGAGATAGGTGAAAGGGCAAGATGGAATATCTGTTGTGACTATAGTGATGCATTGATTGTAGCACACACACATTGGAGTTTCCAATGAGGATTTCGCAGTCAAGGCAAGGGTAATTCAAATTCATTCAGAGCTATTCTTCAGCAGGGATTGCGCAATGGAGGCAGGCTAGCAGGTGGCAAGAAATCGGTGCATGGATTTGCAGATTTCTTTTGATTAGTGTGTGACGATTGATTGTACTGAGAGATTGATGTACTAAGCTTTGTATGATATTGTTACATGATCTCCATGATACATTTTTCACAGAGAAAAAATTCGTAACTTTTCAATTAAGATAGGTTACATGTTACATCATCTGGTAGTATGTACTACTATTCTATCCAAAGACTAATACAAGCTGTCACAAAAATGTGTGATGGCCAAGAAACAGTCCCAAATAAGTATGGATGAATCCCATGTCCATGAAGTAAGTTCGATGCATAACTAGCAGTCTCCATATTACATAATATATGATAGTTGGGGTTTTTAGCTTCAGGCTTTCCCGTTAAACAACTGTGTTATGTGCGATTGTTTTTATTGCTTCATGTGTTTGCAATTGATTTTAATTTCCACAAAAGATTAACAATGGAAGGATTATGTATTTAGCAAGAAGATAAATATTGTTAGATCCGGAGAATCTGGAAATATACATGCATCTTGTATATAATTTCTACATTTTATTGGGAGTAATTGCAAAATTTAAACCTTTATGAAGAAGGGAAGTGGAGGCTTGGTCTAGGTTAACGGTGGAAAGGTTTATGACAGTGGGATTGTTAAATCCTTCGTTATGCGGGTTATTTTGGGATGGGTGTGAGACCGTGTGGAGGTCGATTTGATTAGGGATGAGATGAACTGGCTGAGGTCTATGGTTAGATGAGAATGTTGCGATGTTAATGAATGGATTTTGCTGACAAATTGGGACATTAGATCCGTTTCTCTCTTGTGCAGAGATGTCGACCTTTTGGCATGTTGTGATGTTTATGGGAGTGTTGGTTTGTCAAGCAGAATTGTTGGAAACTCTATCTGCAATCAAATCGCTCTAATGTTGTCATGTGTACATTGTTTATGTGTTGGAGTCCGTTGGAAGGTCAATGCTTTGGCTGTTATTCTCATCGAGGGAGTTGATTAGAACTGCGTCAGAGGAATCAACCTCAACTTGCAAATTGGTGTAAGGCGGGTCGGTTAAGTTCGAGATCGATTCATCAGAATTTGGTACATTGACCTGGCTATTGCTGTGTTTGATCTAAATGCCGGAGAGTTGACTAGAAACAGTGTGCGATTTGGTGTGAGGGCTGATCTGGTTTAAGTTCTTTATAGAATTGTGGTAGGGAAAGTACGATAGTGTGGGATGCAAAGAATAAGATAAAGATGAGATTTTTCTGCACTTCTTCAACGCATCTTTGAATTGCCATAGATCAATTTTTATAAAGGTGAGGACACCTAAGGATTGCCACAGGTCAAAATGCAACGAGGAGGCTAATAAGAGATGTAAGCTCATAAGCTCTTGATGGAGATTTTAATAAACAATTTAATTTTTATATTGATATATGAAAACTAAATATAACAAAAGTGATATTTATAAATTATTGCTTTGTAATAATATCTACATATAATTCTATAAAAACATTTAAAGGAATATTAATTTTTCAATCCTTCTTTTTTGTTGTTGTACGTTTTTGCTATTAAAAGTCTGACACGTCTCATTGGCCAATTCTCTGGAAACTCTTCCTGTAGTTTAAATAAAATTTTGTTCTTGGAATCATTGGATTGATTTTTTGTATTGTAAGTGAAAATAATGTCTATACATTTGTTCCACTAGACCCCTCAAAGTTTTGTAAATTTCCCCCCCTTTCGTTAACCTCTAGCACCACTCCAAATGAGCTAAGGAAAAATTCATTTTCATTTGCATGTTCTATTTTTTTTTTTCTTTCCTTAGAACAATATTCATTTTCTTCGTTGCTGGTCTGTGTATAACATTAAACATTATGAATTAATAGATTGTTTGAAACATGTTATCTAATATTTTAAAGTATATTATTAATGAAAATTTAAAAAAGAAACTCATATTGGATCAATAGTTTTTTTTCATTCACGTGATTCATCCTTCTACAATCTTTCCATCAAGATTTTATGCTCTTATGGTCTTAAATCTGAAAGAATCTTATCGAGCTTTATCATTTTGTGGCTCTCCATGATACACACTAAACAATACATATTAGTTAAACTTACATATAGTTCAAAAATAATATTTTTTTGTAAAGAATTTACAAAGAAATTGTCTTTTTATTTTTATTTTCTGGATGTGCTATCAGTATTTTTGTTACTTGAACTCTTGTTAGCCATTTATTTATCAATATAAAACCTGTACCATTCATTAATATATTTTATAAATGAATCACATACTTTTCAGGTAAAAAATAAATAAATCAAGAAAACGGTGTGTCTATCTAAATTAAACGCTCGGTGCGACTTTCACAAATTAAACACCAGTAATGGTGTGAAATGTTCTTATAAACGCATCGCCACTATAGTAGGAACACTGTACATGCTCTTTGACAATAGGAAACTCGGTGTGTTATATTAATACCGGAGCACCGATTAACATAAACATAAATGAATAGAAAATTGTTTTTATCAAACAATGTTTTTTGTCAATACGCGGCCAGTGCGTTATACTAAAAGTGCACACTGGTGCACTATTTTAAAGAGTGCGCACCAATTAACAAAAGCTGTTTTTAAAAAAATCGTGCAAGGGCCGACAGGGATTGGGATCCAACTCTGTAAGTGGTCCCGCGGGTTAGATGTCATACACCTATATATATAGTAATACAAACCCTATAAATTTAAAAAGAAAAGCCCTAATTGTGAATTTTTGCAGTCACATAAACAAGAAGAAGCAAGGGTTTAACGTAAGAATGATTTTTTTTGTTTTTTGTTTTTTTGTTTTTCTAAATTTTAATTAAATATAAATAGGAATAGAGATTGTAAATGTTTTTATTAGTAAAATGCACAGTAAAATTTAAATTTTTTACTATGCATGTATTAAATCTAACTGAAACTGTAAAAAAAACAATTATTACAGTAAAATTTAACGTTTTTACTATACTACAGGGTTTTTGTGTGAATCACCAGATGTTTCAAATTCTGATTCTCTGAATAGTGTTGTTGTTCGAAAGTATTTTTTTGCTCCACAGTGCTCTCTTTCTCTAGGTACGTCTCTCGTGCAAATCCCCCCCTGAACAATTTTGCAAAAAAAATGAAATAATAAATAGATTTTACTATTTAAATAACTTTTTATGAAATTAGATTTCTGAAAATCATTTGCCGCTCATTTTTCAGTTTACCGCATTTTTTTTTTTCACTTCAAAAAAATAAATTTGCGTTGTTTTTTTTTCCTGATATTCGATGTGTTTGTTAACTAACAACACCGATACGTCCAGTAATAAAACCACACTGGTGCGGTTAACAGTGCATTAGCATCGATAACAATAACTCCTTTTTTAAGGCACCGAAATTACTTTTAGGTGTGTACACCAAAATTTATTGTTGATTTTGCTCAAATGCAAGGACAAAATCTCATAATTATATCAAATGGACAATTCTTCAAATCCAACTCGTTCCATAATATTTCTCAAAGTCCATCGTAGAGTTCTCCCTATCCATCTCCAGAAGTAATTACTTCATGCTTTATTTATATTTTCATTATCTAATTGATTTTTTTTTATTTTTATTTAGTCCATGTCAATCAGCTGAATAACATTAATGTATACAAATTTGCAGGTTCATGCAGATTCATAATTGAGTTCAGATGCACAAAATATTCAGAGAGTTCCAAAATGTCGAAAAATTTTATCAGGAGTAGCATACCGTAAGGCGCGGTCGCTAGATGAAACTGGACAACCGCTTCACCCTGCCAATTGTAACATGCCATCTTCTAGCCACAATCCTGGGACAATGATGGTAATAATTGTTTGGTATAATGTAATTATTTCAATGTCAAACCAATTAATCATGCATTGACATGCTTATTAATTGATATCATCGATATTGTACTAATCATGTTCAAATACATTTTTTGAAATTATTAGGATTCTAGTGATGATGAGCAACCTACCTACCATCTTTCATTGCACCCCATGATAATGTCAAATGGAGAGAAGGTGGAATTAAGAGAAAAAAATCGGAGAAGAACGATACCAAGAATGGTTAAATCAACCACCTATTCAATTCACACTACGTCTAGATTCACCAATTAGGAATGACTATAGCAATAGTAGTTCTTCACAAGCTGGAAATGGAGGTAATCAAATAGAGGTTGGTATGGATGATTAATTAAGGGATATGACTGCCATGTAGGCAATGTTGTTAGATGCATTCCAGAACGATGATCAACTAGGGGATGATGCTCATATCGCTGATACCTTTTTCGAAAGCCTTAAATTTGCTTCCACCACCCCTCTCTTTGGACCCGGCGGTCAGTCAAAGTCTACCCAGTTGGGGACAACAATGTTACTGTACAACTTGAAAGCAAAGTTTGGCTTGTCGAATGCATGTTTCTCAGAAATTTAATATCAAGTCCCTTATATATTGAGAAATCTTGTCACACAATCAACATTACAAATGGTCAATTTTATGAATGTTAATAATTATTGGCATTATACATTTAATATTGTCCACCAACTACAGGTTATTCAAAGATAAGGTTCTTCCGAGTGATAATGTCTCGCCCAGTAGCTGCGAAGAGGCAAATAAATTCTTGAAAATGTTGGATGTTGAGTACATATCATATCATGCATGTCCAAAGGATTGTATTCTATATAGAGGAGAATATGCAGACAAAGAGATATGTCTGAAATGTGGGTATGATAGGTATGATAAATATAAAAAGAAGGGTAAATCATGTGGTCATCCTTTTAAGATATTGAGGCACATGCTGATAATCCCAAGGATTCAAAGGCTCTTTCGTTGCAAAGAATTAGCTATGTTGTAGTGGTGGCATGCCTCACACAGAAGTGAGTTTGGAGTTATGTGAATCCAAACAGATTTAATAACCATGAACCATATAGAGGATACATGTCTACGACTCAGCATAGCCATGGATGGCATCAATCCATATTCCCTCCAGAACACCAGCTATTCAGTTTGGCTACAGTAGTGATCAATAACAAAATCCCCCGATGGTTGGTCGTGAAGAATGAACATCTTATGTTGGCTCTCATAGTCAGTGGTAGAAGATAAGTGAAGAATATGGATGTCTACTTACAACCACTGGTCGATGAATTGAAGTAATTATTGGATGGGATAAATGTATACGATGTATCAAGACCCATCACTGTAGAGAGGAGTTTTACGTTGTATGGCATATGTGCTTACACGACACATGATTATCCATTATTAGGAGTTTTCTCTGGTAAATTACATGTTTATTGATTTGTTTATATATGTAACAATATTATTTCACATATTAATTTAATTCATTGTAATTGTTCTGATCTTCATGATATTATTTAACGTCCCATGCATATTGTATACAATAATTTCGTAGGTCTTGTAACAAAATGGTATTATGGATGTAAATGTTTTGGACCTTCTCTGAAAGCTAGATGGTTCAACAACCTATGAAAGCCAGTGTATGACTGCTCCAGGGTATTCCTCCCAGAAAAACACCCTTACAGAAGAGCAACATCCGCTTTCAATGGTAAACAAGAGAGAACCCAAAGGCATACAATAACAACACCAGTTGAATGACTTAGAGCATATGAGAGAGAGAAGGAGAAGGAGTTCATAGAAATTTTCAATTCAAATGGGGAGCCTATGTTTGATGATCCTGAATTCTTCGACACCTATGTTGAGAAATTGCCCAATGGGATGAAAAGGAAATCTATCTTTTATAACCTCCCATATTGGGAGCATCTTAATATTACCCACTTATTAGATCCCATGCATATATTTAAAAATGTTTCATCTTCTTTATGGAGGCACATATCATCGAAACAAAGTGACACATTAGCTATTAGGAAAGATCTTATTACTTCAAAAACTAAAAATAAAGATTGGCCAAGAAAATTAGAAAGTACATGAGAGGTTGGTCCCTCTAATTGGTATTTAAAAGAAGGTGATGTCCCATGGATTTAAAAAAAATATGATCTTTCTTTGGCAAAGGAAGTAATAATGGGTGTGAGGGTGCCATCTTCATATGGGTCTTCACTACGTCATTACTTCATCGTGGAAGACCATTTTTCGGGGTTGAAATCGCACGACCATTTGAATCTTCTAAGAGTGCGTATAATATCAAAAGGATGATTTTATTATTTGTTATATTAATAATTTTTATCCCATGAGATCATAAAACATAACTAATTTTGTATGCATGTGTTTATAACTTTGCAGTGTCATTATCCTTTGTTCGTGCGTGGGTGTATGAAACATGACTTCCCCCAAGACCCAGGATGTGCCATATTTAAATTATCTGCATTTGTATGTTGGATTTCGTCAAAGGAGATTCATGTGGCTATCATTCCGTGGTGGCATCAAGAGATAGTTGAGATTGTTTGTATGTTTGAGAAGGAACTGCCAACGAGTTTCATGTACTTGTAGGTTCATCTTCTAATCCACCTAGTAGATGAGGTTGAATTAGTTGGGGTGGTTTCTTGTCGTTGGATGTTATTCTTAGAGAGGTACATGAATAAATTGAAAGGTTTTGTTCGACAAAGGGAAAAACCCGAGGGGTCTATGGCAAAGGGTTACATATCGTATGAGTCTTTCTATTATTCCAGTGAGTACATCAAGCAGATCGACAACACACCAGGTGCGGTGATTTGGGACGATGAAAGGGATGAAGACAAAAGAGAGGGGAGCTTCTCCAAACGAATGGAAAAAGGTGCTTGATGAAGAGTAAGCGACTTATAATTTGTCAAATTTACAAAAAGTAAATATTCACGTTGAACTTTGATATAATGTATATTTTGATATCATATGTATTATATGTCGGTTTGATTTCATTAGCGAATGCAGAAATTGAAGCAATCAATAAATTCTTTCTTTACAATTCCGAAGTGACACAATTGTGGGTCACATTGTACGAACAAAAGAGGATGAAATGGGATAGTGACAGGAAAAAATTCAGACAATTGAATGGTAGAAGCGTGCCTTATCCTGATCATTTCATCCTGCACCGTATTTTCTAAGCGTGACTGGGACATTATTTTCTAAACTTTATTATTTTATACAAATTCATATTATTCTAGATTTATTATTTTACAATTATTTATATTCTTACAAATTTACAAATTTACAAATTTAAAATTATGGTAATTTAACAATATTTATGTGTATACATTTTACAATTTTACGATGATTCAATTTTACGGTAGTTATGGTTCAAATTTGACAATTAATTTACAATTTTACAAATTTACAAATTTTACAATTTTAATAAAATTGAATATGACAATACATACAATTACAATTACAATTACAATTTTACAATTAAAATTACAATTACAATTTTAATAAATATTAAAAATAAACATCACGATAATGATAACCATCATACAAACATCATATTCCAAAATACACATTCAAATTCGCTAACATCATCTAATCGTTGTGATCATGATCATCTAACAAAACAGAAGCATTGTATAACATCATCACAACACAAACATCAAATATACATGTCATGCCAAATAAATGCTATAACATACACATCTATCTGCAAGCACATTAAATGAACATATCTAACATGACCTAACAATATACACATCATGATGAACACCAACATGTACATTAAGTACATCAACATGAACATAAAATACATCCACCATATATATATAACTGTATAATGTCAAAAATATACAACTGTAATAGAACTACATATAAATGTTAAATATCTGGTGGTACATCAATATTATAACTAGTGGAAGCCGACTCAGACGGACATCCCTGCTCAGGAGGTGCCTGCTCAAATTGTGTTTGCTCAAGAGGTGCCTGCTAAGATGGTGTCTGCTCAGAAGATGCCTGCTTAGGACTAGACGATGGTTTCTCATCTCTGCGAGGTGAAGGAGGAGGAGGTGGAGTACTAGAATGATCACTCCCCTCATGATCATGATCATCCAATGCGTTGTTGTGTCGTGCATATCCATGGCGCCTATCCCTCCTAGCCGCCATTATCTTGGAAGCTCTGACAATATGACGCATAAGGCTCATCATATCGCAGGGCATGTCCCTCTAGAGCTCTATGAGTGTACGACTAGCTTGGATCTCTCTGGTCGTCGTATGGTGGACTCCCTCATCAACCAGGAGTCTACCTAGTCGGTCGCCCATATCCATCCTGAATCGAATGTCCACCCTGTGTCGCATGCCCGCGGGTATCTACAACCGAGGAGGTCTCTCACCCTCTGCGACATCCGATATCTCCTTATCATCTACAAGATCATATGGTGGGGGTGGAATCATGTCCCAAATGAATGTGCCAATAACTACAAAATATATAGTACATAACAATAATTAGACAATTTCATTAAACAATTTAATAAAACAAGTTAAAGAACATGTTAGAATAAATTTTATTCTAATTAATTAAGACAATAAAATGAAACTATATTAATTTAAAGAAAACACTAACATTACCTCTAGCATCTGGTGGCTCATCATGTGTGAAGAGGATGTTGGTACACCCTCGCCAATCCAAACCCACGTAAGGACACAACACCATCACGAACATGTGATAATCCACACTAGCTAGCAGCTCTAGTGCATCATTAGAAATCTTGGCCGGATACTCGGACAAGCCCCTCTTGGGCATCATCTCGCCCCCCATGTGCATCCGTACATGTATCAATGGCCTATGAGGTTGACACACAAAAGTAGGCCTCATCTCCAGAAACCTCTCAAAAAATAAACAAAAAACAACTCTGAAGAAAAAGGGAAGGTAAACCTCCCACGTGCCTGAGAACGACATCTATCTAAGGCTATACAAAACTGCCAAAAAAAAATGGCAGACCATCTAACAAGTCGTGGCCTCTGGAATAAAAGATCAACATAAAATAAAAGAAGGAAACTAATGCGCTTTCCGTCACTGGTATAATGTGCAATGGTTGTCAATAATAGTGAGAGGCACCTAACCTCCTCCTCACCAAAAGAAGAAATCTGTAGTTGTCCACCAAACACTTGAAAATTTGCAGGAGAATGTATATCATCCCTAATGTATCTCTGGGGGTACACCAACTGACTCCCTGCTGCATAACCGATGAGGACATAAGGGAACTGGGGAAAATACTCCCCTCTCCTAGATAGGCTAGTAATAAAATAAATGTCCTCCTCAATGGGCTGGTACCACTGGTTAGGAACGACACAGAATTCCTGTCGGTGGGCATCCCACCTGTAGATCAATTGTCCTAATAATCCATTGTGCCCCTTCAGGGATGTAGCCTCCTCGTAGAACTTAAGGAGGCCTACCTCCCTTAATATCAACTGGGTGGGTGGTGTAATAGGGCGAGGATACAAAAGTATCTCCCTCTCCCTTGCCTCCCACAGTTGTGTCATGTTATAATTGTCATCACTTTGCTCTTTTTGTTGTCTTTCCTCTCGCCGTTGACGTCGCTGAATGATTCACATATTAAATACATCAACCTCCCTCATACATAAAACCTAATATTTTTTATTTTATTTTATTAAATGACAAATGTCTTTACAAATATATAAATATAACTTTTATCGAAAAAAAATTGGTGCGCCACAAAAAAAAAATCACACACCTCCAAAAATGCGTACATTTATATCACGCACCGTCCACAATGAGCATTAAAAAACCTCATGCACTGCGACAACAAAAAACTATTACTTAAATAAGTATTATAGACAGTGCGTTGAAAAAAAATATCTGCCCTGGGGCGTTTGTTATAGTGCAACACGCTACTAGTTTGCAACATTTTACCACTGGCGGTACGGTACCAACCATACACTGCCCCGGTGAGGTATGTTTGACCGACGCACCGAAATAAATAAAATACTGCGGTGCATCCCGGTAAACTAACACACCATCGTAAATAAATTGTTAATTAAAAAAAAAATTAAATTATCGGTGCGACCGGAAACTGACACGCATCGCAGTATTTTATTGTTATTGCAGTGTGCTTTGTCTCAGAACTGCACCGGGATGTCACATTAACCACCCAATGCAGTTTTTTTAACACCATTCATGGCGCGGCTTGTAAATTTACAGGGAGCACCGAGAACGGTGCGAGCCGAACAACTCGAACGCACCCCGCAGGAATTTTTTTTTCTTCAAAAAAATGGTGAATTTTAGCTCAATTTTAAAAATTAATCTACTAAAAGCTTAATTTGCTGAGAAACAAGTAGATTACATGCACATTTGTGTGTCGAGGAGGAATCTTTACAATGGAATCTTGAAAATAAAATTTTCCCATCGTTTTTCAAAAATCGAAGTCCACACAGTGAGTAATGGACGGAAGCAATGCGGGCAATGGGAGCACGGATGGTAGGGCGCCTCAAAGAAGGAAAAGTCACATCGTTGCTTGAGAGCTCTACAACACTGTAACAAGTAAAAATGAAATTTTTATGGCTCGTGATTTTTTATTATTATAAATTAACCTTTTTTCGGTGCGCTCAATTATGAGATGCATTGGGTGGTTGTATCAATGGTGCACCACACTTCTTTATGGTGCGTTGGATTACTGAGATGCAACAGTCGGTTTGTACAGAGTGCACAGTGATTCCTTTGAATAAAAACCCTATTCTGGTGCATTTTTGTACATAAACAACACCGGGCCGTCGTCGTTAGTAAACAACACCGAAAAGATGAGTGTCTCGGTGTGCCATTTGATAGTACGCACCGGTGCACTTTATATAAAACACACCGGTGCGTTGTATGTATGAAGTGCACCATTGCTTTCGTAGTACTTAAAAATAAATCTGGAGCACTTCTTTAGCCTTTACTATGCACCGGTGCATCACATATTTATTAAGCGCACCAGTGCGTGTTAGGATTATAAACGCACCGCAAAAAAAAAAAAAAAAACATCCGCAAAAACATCCACTCGCCAACCTCCTCCAGTAACCTCCTCTACAAACAGATATCTAGGCTATTTTTATAAGGGATTCCTCAAAAACATCCGCTAGATGGTCTTTTCCTTGTAGTGATAACAAAAAATCACAAACTTTCCAAAATTTGAACCACTAAATTTCGACGAAAAAAAAAAATCTAATAATTAGACTATGTCGTAAAAATTACTTAGTTTCGTTTAGAAATATATTTTAAACCTTTGGAATTACTCACATTCTCCTTTATTTGGTAATCAAAGTTAGAATTCTCCTTTTAATGCTCTATTTAATGTTATTGTTATTCCTTTAATTAAAATTTAGGACTTTTACCTCACACCTTTGAGCTCAAATGCCTCACCAACCATTAGTTGCAAAATAATTGGTTGATAACTAAATTATGAGGGGGCCCAGGATCTCTCCTTCTAGTCTATGTTTTATGTGTACTGAAGTTCTTCAAAATAGATTAAGACATTTCTTCCATCAAATTCCTCTCTATCATGTGATATGTGCGCTTTCACCTCAGACCAACAAGACCAAATGAAGGAGAGGGTCGCCCTACCTATGCCTAACAATGCAAAACTATGCAAAAAGTCTTCTAATGAACATTTCTTTATGGAAGTAAAAAAACAGAACCAATAGAGTTAATCATGTTTGTGTTAGTAACTTGTCATAGAATTTATAAGAAGGACGCCAATTTTAGCTTTGAGGTTGTCTTACCCTTATTTGATCTATTTTTCCTCTAAGCATTACATGAAATAGGTAATTGAAACGATCGGCATTTTCAAGATTCTTCAATTCCCCCTATCATTGTTACATCCATGTCAAATTGTAACTTCTACAAAAAATTGATTGTCGAAGGTGACCAAAATTTTCATATACATGTTGAGTTCCCATTTGCGCCCTAGAAATTGGTAGGTTGGGGTTATGGATTTATTACCTTATACTAAGCAACCCATCAAACATAGTTAGGCACATGCAAATTGAAAAGAGTCCTAAGCGACCAACAAGACTTTGTTTAGGTATCTTCTATTTCTTTGAGGATTGATTTGTAGGGATGGATAAGGATACAACCTAAATTTTCTCTCTAGTGTGGTATTTACCCTTGCTCTTACTTCTATACATAGAAAATATTTGAGACTCTATGAGCTATAATAATAATGGGATGGACCAATTCTACAATATTTTTCATTGTATATGCATCCCCTTTGAGCACATGAGTAGGCTTGTAACGCCTCCTCCCATATATACCCACTTTAATTGTTCTGTCAGGGTAAACATGAGATGAGGGATACTATGGCATGACTCAACCTCCTAGATAACCTTAAGGAAATGGAGCTGAAAAAACAAGACCTTACTGACTTCCCTTAGGAACTACAAGACCCCTAAGAGCTAAATCACCCTTCTAGGTGCCCAAACCCTGAGTTAACTTGCTTTTCCACTAATATGAACCCCTAGTTGCATGCACAAGCCTGCAAGGGAGAGACCGAAGGCCTCTAGTTGCATGCATAAGCCTGCAAGGGAGATATTGCAGCCTTTTTCAGCTAGTTCTATTTGAACGACCGCGATATATTAGGCACTTTTTCATGGTTAGTATCTATGCCACGCCCAAAACCTTGATAAAAATTTCCAGAATGATAAATAATACAAGGATAAAGCCTATAACACAAAAAATCAATCAAGGACTTGGCCTAACCTAGTCTAACCATGATAATCATTCCGTCAAACACATGGTGAACATGAAAGCTACATGCCATGAATGCATATCTGGACATAAAGATCTGAAACTTATTTGAGAAACATCAAGAAGGTATAATTACCTCTCACAATAGCTTCCATAACATTCGTTAGGTCATGCATTCATTAACCAACCATTTTCAAGTAAAAACATGATAAGAGCCATAACTTGAATCTATCATAAAACAATGCTTATAAACAACATATAACCAGACAAATAAAAATGCTAGAATAACCATTAAAGCCACATAATGACAAGTATAAATACTCATGAATTACAAGGGAAAATAACTCTTATCATTCATATGCAAAAGCCAAGCAAGTCAGGAACTTCCGTGTACCACCCGACCATATATTGAGCTAAACCAAATATTCCTTTCAGCCAATCACCCCTGCACCATATTCCAAGCATGAATGTGGGATCTCATGGGATAAACCAATGTATAAAGAACCAAGGGAATCCAGAGGTTACACCACCTCCACCCTCACACTACCGTGATCTCACCTAAACCGGTCCCAAGATCACAAAACCAAACTGAGCTTGGATGCCTCAAAATTCCTTCACCATCCCTTGAGGAATTTTTCTATCTCCACCCAGATGTTGTGGGCTTCTCAGAGAAAACCATCTTGACCCCCAACCCTTGGGATTTTCCTGAGACCACCTCTCTCATATCCAAAAACCTTCCGGCAATCCAAATCTCAACCAAGAATGAATCCCATCACACCATGGCTATCTAAAAATGGCAAGGAAAGGCTGAAACCACTATCACACTAGGAAAAACCCATGCCAATGAAAAAAAATGAACCAAATACACACATTCATATATCATACATGCCAAAACTAGCTAGGAAAGCATACACGCAATTTGTCACCTGCAAGTATTCTCGCTAAATCTGCTTGATCCAACCTTTCCTTACTTTATGTTTCTTTCCTTGTCCTTCCTTTTCCTGCTTGCTTTCTTTCTCTTCTTTGAAACCAATTCCAAAACTAAACTGACAAAAGGCTCCAAACTAATGCTTTGAATCCTTTTTATTATTGATGCCTCTAATTTCTTCATTTTTCCACTATTTTCCTTCAATTTCCTCCTCACATGCAACTTGTCACCTTTCACCTTCCTTCTCTCTTAATTTACTTTATTTTCATAAATAAAAATGTCAATAATGCCTTTTTTCCTTTTCAAAGCTTTTTCCATTGCCTTTTCCAATTTCCCCTTAGACGTAATAAACAACAAGTGATGCACACTAGGAAACTTTGCCCAACGTTCAACTTGGAATATGTGTCCCATGACCTTGGTCTTATTTTTGCCTTTATTAACTTTATTACACGAATTTTAACCCGGGTATGTTAGAGAACACCCCCCCTTGGGGGAACACCATTATCGATGTTCTATGACACCTACAACCGACAAACCGCTAAAAATCAAAACATACTAACCATGGAGTTTTATAACTTACTTGTTGCAGTGTTTACAATGAACAACCTACTCAAAAGAAAAAAATCATCATGACAAAAAAGACAGCATGACAAGCATACCACTTATTGGAGCTTTATAACCCATCTCATTATGGTATTTACAATAACAACCATACATAAATATGTACATATACCAAAAACTCATTTTCCTCCACCAAAAAATAATGAAGGATACATAGCCCGCATATGATCAACCATCTCCCATGTAGCTTTATCAAGCCCAAAGTGCTTCCATTGCACTTTAACCTGCTCGATTGCTTGGTTCCAGAGCATGATTTGTTTCCACTGCAATATTCACTAAGGTTCCAGATGGAATTCTCCTTCTGGATCCACCTACAATACAGACCAATCAATCACATGATCAACATCCTTTACATATCTTGTAAGTAATGAAACATGGAAACCATCATGCAATTTCATTGTTGGAAGAAGTGTAAGTTTGGAGGCCACTGGTCCAACCCTCTCAAGGATCTCGAAAGGTCCACAATGCCGAGGTTCCAACGTTGCACATGACCCAATCCTCAAGGAGTTCCTCTTGTGATTGATGCACAAGTACACATGCTCCTCGACCCGAAACTCCTTAAATGCCCCGTGTTTATTTGTATAACTCTTTTTTATATCATGTGTTTCCTTTATATTCTTCTTTATAACCTACATTTCCTATTCCATTTCTACCAACATGTATGGTCGTATCAACACCTTTTTCACTGTATCACTCTAGCTGATGGGAATATTACAACTCTGCCCATAAAGTGCCTCAAACAGACTCATCCTCGGTGACTCTTGATAACCATTATTGTAATAAAACTCAACCAATGGAAGATACTCCTCCTACCTTCATTGTTAATGCATGACATACATCCTCAACATATCCTCCAGTATCCTGTTGACCCTCTCTATATTTTCATCTGTCTGCGAATGATAAGTTGTAATGAAGGCCAAATTTGTACCCAAACCTGCAAAAAACTCCTTCCAAAATATGGAAGTGAATTTAGCATCTTTGTCTAACACAATATTTTTCGGAGCACCAAGCAACCACACTATATCTCTGATTAATACATGAGATACTTCGTTAGATGCATAAGTATTCTTCACTGGAATGAAGTGAGTTATCTTTCTCAACCTTTCAACCACAAGTATGATGGAATCATGATGCTTCGATATCCTCGGCATACCTGTAATAAAATCCATGCAAATTCCCTCCCATTTCCACTCCAGAATCGAAATAGGATGTAACAAACTTTCTGGATGCTTGCACTTTGCCTTTACTTCTTGGAAATCCAAACATCTAGCCACAAACTCAACCACTTCCTTCCTCAAATTTGACCAATAGTAGAACTTCTTCATAGTTGTTAATGTTTTCTGATATCCTAGGTGACATGAATACGACCCGACATGAAACTCCCTCAATATAAGCTTCTTGAGCTCACCGTCATCTGGCACATAGATCCTATCTCTAAATATCACCAAGTCATCTGCCATGAGATGATATTCCATATCCTACTCACATGTACCTTGTTCTAACATGTGCTTAATTTGTTTATACCTATCATCCCGTTGTCCTGCTTGTAATATTTGAGCCTATAAATTTGTCCCATACGAGCTCACAACTACAACATGGTTCATTTTCACTCTCCTACTGAGAGCATCTGCAACTATATTCTCCTTTCCTTTAATATATCTGATCTCAAGGTCAAACTCACTTAGAGTGGCCAACCATCTATCTTGCCTAGAATTCAAATTCGGTTGGTCAAACAAGTACCTCAACCCACTATGATCGATCATCAACACAAACCTCCTACCAAGAAGATAGTTCCTCCACATCTTCAAGGATTGAATAATAGTTTCCAACTTAAGATCATAAGTCACATAGTTCTGCTCATGCTCATCCAGTTTCCTTGAATCATAGCATGCCACATGTCCCTCTTGCATCAGGAATCCACCAAGTCCTCTCTTGCAAGCATCTGTACACACCACAAACTCTTTATTAAGATCTGCAATCTTGAGCACTAGTGAATTTTAAACAACTCCTTCAACTACTCAAAACATGTTGCACATTCCTCTCTCCATTCAAATTTCTTCCCTTTCCTCTACAATGATGTGATAGGATAGGAAATTTGTGAGAAGTTCCTAATGAATCTCTTGTAGTAACTTGCTAACCCCATGAATGATCTAACCTCATCCAAATTTATATGAGTTTCCCATCCCGTGATAGATTTTATCTTTTCCAGATCCACTGCTATGCCTTCCTTGGAGACAACATGTCCTAAGTAATGTACCTATGTTTGAAAGAAACCACATTTACTAACTTTTTCACATAACTGATGCTCTCTTAGAAATCTCAATATTGTTGCTAGATGTTCGACATGCTCTTCATCATTCTTAGAATATATCAATATATCATCAATCAATACAATAAAAAACTTGTCCAAATAGGGACGTAATACATTGTTCATCAAGCATATAAAAGTAGTTGGACCATTAGTCAAACCAAAATGAACCACAAAAAAATCATAATGCCCATGCATGGTCCGGAAATTAGTCTTGTAGATGTCCTCTTCTTTGATGCGTACATGATGGTATCCTGATCTCAAATCAATCTTCGAGAACACTACTACTCCCTTCAACTAATCAAACAAGTCATCAATCCTTGGCAATGGATACCTATTCTTGATGGTTACCTTGTTCAGCTGCCTGTAGTCAATGCAAAATCTGAGAGTACCATCCTTATTCTTCACGAACAACATTGGTGCACCCCAAGGAAATACACTTTGCCCAATGTATCCCTTATCAATCATTTCCTTCAGTTTCAAATTCTATTACACTAACTCTGGTGTGATAATCCTATATGGTGCCTTTGATGTTGTTGTTGCTCTTGGTACCAACTCAATAGGAAATTCCACTTCCCTATGGGGAGGAAACTCTAAAATCTTTGCTGGAAACACATCCTGAAACTACTACAAGACTGGATACCTCTTGAATATTTCTGCATCCTCAACATTCTTACCCTTGTTACTAGAAATATGAACTGCAAACAATACACATCCCTTCCTACAATTGTGCTTTTCTTGCATAGTTGTGACCATCCTCGCTGATGCAGGCTTCTTCTTTCCCTACATGACTCTATTTTCCCCATTATCATCCAGGCACTCAATAGCCTTGTCATAAAAATCTACTTTGGTCTGATGGAGGTACAACTAATCCATGCCCAAAATCATACTTTATGGTCCCAATGGAATCACATTTAGATGTGCAGATGTAGGCATACCATTCAACTGAAATGCAAAAGCTCTTACCCAATAATGAAATCTCTTATTAGTACCTGTAGCCAACTACACCAACCAAGACACTGCATCCACTTATTTTATCAAACCACACTTATCCACTACGTTAGGATTAACATCACTATAATTATATCGAGGGTCAATCAAAATATAAAAAACTCGACCTCAAAACTTACCTTCCATCTCAATAATCGATGCTCGATGATATGCATGTATGTAATGCTATGGCCCACATCCCCAACTGTCTATGCCTCCCGAGCATTGTACATATAAGGCCTGTCACCTTGGTACAATGGACAAACCTTATTGCAATGATCTTTTCTACATATCCAGCACTACAACGGTTCCTGACCATCACCCCTATTATGCTGCTCTCCAAGTTGCGATCCATGTCCCTCCTAAACTACATTGAACTTATTGTAAGGAGTAACATTTTCTTTCTTGCCTGCATGTTGAGGTATTCCCCGCTTCAGTGGCCACTTCCCTTTAAATTTATCATTCCATTTCAAATCAGGCTTAGGCTAAGTTTTATGCTTTGACTGCTCATAACAATGCTTTAGTTTCCTTATAGCTTCTTCCAGCGACCTAGGCTCATCAAACTCAATCTAGTCTTTATATGCTATTGGCAACTCACTGATGAATTTTTGAATCTTTTCCTTCTCATCCTTGAGGTAAGGAACATACCTCAACAACTCTAGAAGCCTACTAGTAACTCATAATTTATCACGGAACCCATCTATATCTCATAAAACTCCTTAGTTTTGTCATCATAATATCTCTTAGATAGGTACTTCTTCTTAAAAAGTCTCTTGAACTCATCCCAAACCAACTCTTCTTCTCGAATGCCCTTGAAATTCTTCACATCTTTCCACCAAATGTATGTTTTCCAATTGAGACTGAAGGTAGCTATTTTTTCTTTCTTGTTCTCTGAGTAGTTATGCAATCTGAAGAATTTCTTCATCCCAAGCAACCATGCCTCTGCATCTTCTGACTTCTTCATCTCTCCATCAAATGTAGGAGGATTGAATTTCTTGAACTTGTTAGGTCCCTATAATACTAGTGTATTCCCCTTATTGTTATTGTTAGTGTATCCCCATATTGTTATTGTTTAGTCTTATAAAAGCCCGCTATTGTCATTGTTGCGCCCTTACATTATTATTTTCATTTAGGATATGATTATATTGTGACCCCTTAGACTCTTATATATACCAAGGATGTCTTATCATTTGTATCATCCAAGAATTGTTCATTTATATAATGTAAAGTAGGTTTCCCCCTTGAAGAGGCTAATTTTTAAGTCATTGATCTATATTTTCTTCTATTTTGTGAGTTGGTTGCATGAAATTTGGTATCAGAGCTTTGGATTCTAGAGTTTCACTTCTTGAAACAGGTCATCTTGAAATTTGCGCTATAATTTTTTTTCTACGAGTCTTCAGAAGCTAAAATTGTAACCACGTGGAGCCGAAATATTGGTGAACTTTGTGTACCAATTTCAGATCTTGGTTCGCTTTATCTTTGGAAATATGATTTAAGGAAGTTAGGGTTTTTGCAGGTGCCATAATTCAATCTCAAATAAGTGACCTAGGGAAAATCACCATAAATTTATCTCCAAGCATTAGATTTGAATTTTGTAAAAATTTGTTGAAAGTGCACAAACTGTAGTTTTTGTTTTATCATTTTCATGGCCAAAGGCTGTAACAATGACAAGTGGAACTCTGTACAAGTTCACTCTACTGAACTAGTCGATAATTGGGTCATTGTGGGAGATTGGGCATAACAGTTTCTTGAGGAATCCAATCTTGTTATGACTCGTGGAATTGTAAAGAAGAGCTATAGGGATACCACAAAATTAAATTCCAGACCTTGGAGATCCAAAATTATAGAGATACAATAGTTTCAATATCAAGCTCCTAAAAAACAAGAAAAAGGTGTGTAATTTTTAAATTTTTTTAAAATTTTGTTTGAAAAATCAGTTTGAAGTGATTCAAAGGGCATAGAGAAGCATAGATATCATTGTTTGATTCCAAAATTCCTCGAAACAAAAAAATTTACACACGTATTAAGCAACCAAAAATGTCTTCTATGATGCATGAAGAAGAGGAAGAAATGCAACATGATATATCAAAAATTACGAGACCAAGTGCAACAAATTTCACTCTCACAAAGAGTAATAAAAAATGAATTGGAAACGATGATGAATGTTAAGATGGATGGTTTAAAAGGTAACATGGGTGATTTAGAATAAAAAATGGAAGGTTTAAAGGAAGGTTTGACAAAGTCGCTACAAGAAATACTTCCTAATGGCGACAAGGTATTCCATGAAACTCATGATGAGAACAAACATAATTTTAATCATGATTTTAGATACTCTAACTTTGGGTTGAAGACCTACCACATTCCAAATATCGACATGAGTAAGTTTGATGGCAAGGATCCGATAACATGGATACTATAGATGGAGCAATATTTTGATCTACGTGATGTGCAACCCTCACAAAGGTACACGTTTCATCTTTATATTTAGAATTCAATAAGTTTGTATGGTATAGTTGGATTTTTTCTCGTAAAACACTTGTCACATGGTCAATTTTTATGGAGGAAATGATATCACATTATGAAGATAAAAAGAGAAACACCTTCTTTGGCCAATTGATAAATCACAAAAAAAAGGGTTCAATGACAAAGCACATTGAAGGCTTCCAAACTTTGAATATCAGGGTAACTTGATCCAGGTGGATATTGGTGGCCACCCGCCTATTCCACTCGAGGCCCCACCATTGTTTCTTCCAGTTTTTCAGTTTCCTTAATTATAGCACAGTTTACTATTTTTAGCATTTTTTTGGGTCCTGAACTTTCAGAGTCGTTTTGAGGCCCTAAACGATGTTTTTTGGGAAAATTGGGAGCAACCTCAAAAGTTGTAGTCTTTGGAAAGATACTTCTAACAAGGTATTGAGCGTGTCAAATGAAGATTGTATGCTAAAGTTACGTCTTCGGGATGTTGATGTACCCATTTACCCAAACGAGGCCCATAGTTTTGGCGCTTCATCTCCTAGGGTTAGGTTTTTGGATGGTTAGGGTTTTCCATTGTTTCTTAATAATAAATAGGCCCTAGAGCCTCATTATAACACAGTTCAGAGGCCTGTAGCCACCACATCTCTTCTCAAAGATAAGCTACCAATGCCCTAGCTAGTTTATTTCCATTCTGTTTGTAAACAAATTTCAATTATTTGATATTAATGAAATGAAATGTTATTTCCATTGCATTTTTGTATTTATAGTTATATGTGTATTATGTTTCATTCCTGCATAAATCCGGATCATAACTGATAATCTAGAGGAGGATAGGATTGATGTCTTGATAGGAAATTTAAATGATAATATACAACATGAGGTTTGCCTTTGGGAACCTTATTCATAGGTCTTCTATTTATAAAACTATTTCATATTACAACTTATTTTTAATTATCCATAAATCTAATAAATTAATTAGATAATTTTCCTAAATTCTCTCTTAAAACATAAGCCGACCTTCATGTAATCCACATTATTCACTATTTATTCCTTCAGTATTTTGCCCTATTCTCTCATCTTTTCAAAGAAATCTTGATGTCTACCCCTGACGATGGACTCACTTAGACAGTCCGAAACGTTGGGTTATTAGAAAAACTCAGAAACAGGTTATTCCTCTTCTCTATAATCTATTTCACCTGTATGGATTCTCTCTTTAAAAACACACATCACTGTATTAAAAAGTCTTGGACAATCATTCCAAGGTATTTGAGACTCCCAAAGGCCACCTATTCATGATAAGGATCATGCTATTCGTTTGATTGCAGGAAGTGTTCCTCCAAACATCAGACCTTACAGATATCCCTATGCCCAAAAGAGTGAAATTGAACGTATGGTTGCAGAAATGCTAGAGGCTAGTATAATTCAACCTAGTCAAAGTTATTTCTTTGCTCTAGTAGTATTGGTGCACAAGAAGGATAGATCATGGCATATGTGTCCTGATTATAGGGAGCTCAACAAGCTCACTATTAAAGATAAATTTCCCATTCCTTTCATTGATGAATTGTTGGATAAATTACATGGATCAATTTACTTCACCAAGTTAGATATTCATTCAAGATATCATCAAATTAGAATGAATACTGAAGACATTTTGAAACAACATTTAGAACTCATGAGGGTCATCATGAATTTTTGGTCATGGCTTTTGGCCTTACTAATGCACCTTCCATATTTCAAGGTTTGATTAATTC
This sequence comes from Pinus albicaulis, assembly GCA_034641835.2. Classification (NCBI taxonomy): domain Eukaryota; kingdom Viridiplantae; phylum Streptophyta; class Pinopsida; order Pinales; family Pinaceae; genus Pinus; species Pinus albicaulis. Next base: position 259,605,811 of record CM076570.1, read on the forward strand.
CTTTTTCAAACCCTTCCTTAGAAAAATTGTGCTAGTATTTTTTTTATGTTATACTAATCTACAACAAGTATTGGAAGGATCTTGTTCAACATATTGATGGGGTGCTCAAACTATTGGAGGAGATAAAATTATATGCAAAAACCTCCAAATGTTTCTTTGGAGTACACGAGGTGGAATATTTGGGTCATATTATATCTCATGAGGGTGTTAAGGTAGACCCTAACAAAATTAAAGCCATTAAGGAACAAAAAACCCCAAAACCATAAAGCATCTTCAAGGATTTCTCTAGTTGATAGGGTGTTATCGCAAGTTTGTTAATAATTATGGGAGAATAGAAACACCTCTAACAACATTACTGAAGAAAGATGCATTTTCTCAGACTGCAGAAGCAACTAAAGCCTTTGAACATATTAAAGAGGAAATGTGCCAATCATCGGTCTTAGCTACACCAGACTTCACAAAAACCTTTGTTACGGAATGTGATGCCTCAGGAAATGGAATCAGTGTTGTTTTAATGCAATAAGGAAGACCCATTTCTTTTTAATTTCATCAATGAAAGGTAAGTATTTACACAAAATTATTTGTAATAAGGGAATTTTGGCAATACTACATGCACTAAAGCAATGGCGACCTTACCTAATGGGAAAACACTTCAATGTAAAAAAATATCATTATAGTTTTAAATAATTTTTGGAACAAAGATCATCTTTAGAAGAGCAGCAAAAATGGGTCACAAAGATGTTGGGTTATGAATTTTAATTCATCTACAAAAAAGGGCAGCAAAATGTTGTTGCAGATGCACTCTCAAGAAATGATGAGGACGTGGAAGCGTTTCTTTGTGTCATTTCTATTATCCAAATTGAATGGATAACCATAGCAAGGGATGAATGGAAGAATGATGAAGAAGTGTGGACACTCATTCAAAAGTTGCAACAAGATACTAGTACATTTGATACATTTAGCTAGAAAATTGATTCATTATGGTACAAAGACCGTTTGTATCTTTGTAAGAATTCCCAACTCAAGCAAAATATTCTTTTGGGATTTCACACCTCCCCTTTAGGAGGGCACTCAAGATTTTTAAAAACTTACCATAGGGTCAAGAAGAATTTTTTTTAGGATGGCCTTAAATCTGGTATTCAAAAGTTTGTGGGAGAATGTTTGGTTTTCCATCAAAATAAAGTTGAAACAATTAAAACCTTGGGTCTGTTACAACCTTTAGCCATTCCAAGTCAACATTGGGAGGAGGTCTCAATGGATTTTATCACAAGTTTACCCAAGTCTGAAGGAAAGAGTTTCAACATGGTTGTAGTTGATAGACTTACAAATTATGCACACTTTTGTGTATTATAATCCTGTCTAGTTGCTACTGCATTTATGGAAACAATTCAAAAGCTACATGGAAACCCAAAGATTATTGTAAGTGATAGAGATCCCATTTTCACTGGAATTTTTTGGACGTAATTATTTTCTTGTCTTGGTACTCAATTATCTCATAACTCATCTTATCATGCTTAATATAACGAGAAAATTGATGTAGTGAACAAATTTTTGGAAGGATATCCTTGTTGCTTTGTATCTAATAAACAAACAAAATGGGCCAAGTGGTTACCTCTAGCTGAATGGTGGTATAACACTTCCTTCCATACTACAACAAAAATGACCCCATTTATGTCACTTTATGAATATCATCCACCATCCATCACATCATATTTAAGATAAAATTCTAAGGTTCAAACAGTGGAAGATTACATCGAGCATCAAAAAAAAATTCTCCAATTCTTAAAGGATAATCTAACTTTGGTGCAGAATTTAATGAAACAACATGAAAATCAACATCGTAGTGAAAGAAGTTTTGATGTCGGCGAGTGGGTATATTTAAGGTTACAACCATACAAACAAATGTACCTCAATCAAGCTAAGAAATATTATAAAATACCACCCAAGTACTATGGTCCTTACAAGGTGTTGTGAAATATTGGTACTATGGCATACAAATCAGAGATTCCTGCATCTTCCCAAGTACACCTAGTTTCCATGTTTCATGCTTAAAGAAGGTTATCGGTGACAAGGTCCCAGTTCAAAAAGTGTTGCCAGAACTTAAAGAAGAAGGAAAATTTATATTTGAGCTTGAAGTAGTTACAAAAAAAAGAACCCAAAAACTATGAAATCAATTAATTTTAAAGTATCTCATTAAGTGGAAGAAATTACCCACTAAAGATTCCACATGGGAGGATGGAAAATTTTATATAGAACCATCTAGAACTACTCAAGCATTGAGGGAAACACTATTTTGAAGGAGAGGGGCATGTTAGGTCCCTATAATACTAGTGTATTCCCCTTATTTCTATTTTTAGTGTAGCCTCCTATTGTTATTGTTGTGCCCATTTATCCCCCATGTTATTGTTGTGCCCATAGAAGCCCACTATTGTTATTGTTGTGCCCTTACATTATTATTGTTATGTAGGATTTGATTATGTTGTGACCCCTTAGACTCCTGTATATACCAAGGAGGTATTATCATTTCTATCATCTAAGAATTGTTCATTTATGTAATGTAAAGGTGGTTTCCCCCTCGAAGAGGCTATTTTTTAAGTTGTTGATCTATCTTTTATTTTATTTTGTGAGTTTGTTGCATAATATAACTCCTTAGGAAAGTGCTCACTCCTCCTATAAGGATTATGGTGGTGATGACTATGATTATGTCCCCTCGATGAGGAACTAGAATGATACCCATACATACTGGTGAGCCCTAGTATTGCACCAAGAGTGCTGCAACAGGCTAGGGGCTGCCCTACTTTACTTTATCAACCCGGGGTTCGTACAAAATTGGAGGTGACAGTGTTATATAAACAACAGATGCATTCTTCTCGTGTCATCCTCTTTTGCTTTACGAAAGGGTGTTATTTCTTAAACTGTGATAAGGACTGGAAGGTAGATTGTCAGAAGGAAATGACAGAAAGGAAACTAAACTAAATTGTTGAAAAGAAATGACAGGAATGAAACTAATTTAATTTGTAGAAAATGAAATAACTGAAAAGAAAATAAACTATATTGCTGAAAAGAAATGGCAAAAAGGAAACTAATTCTAAACCACACTTAACTTGGCCAAACGGCTAAATGCGCTCTATTTATCCTATGGTTGATCTACCATGCTTCTACCCATGCAACTAAGCTATCCATGATTTAATCCTAATTGAAAAAGTGTTGATTTTGCAGCTTGGATGAAAGAAAAAGGCTAAAGAGGCTAATGGAGGGCTTAACACATGAAACATGGCTTAGAAGTGGAAAGCGAGGTTTGAAACCTTATAAAAGTTTATAATATGGCGCAAAGATGCTTTGGAGAGGAATAATTTGAAATATGCGATGGCAGAGCTGCGATGGAGGCAAAAGTTGCGATATGCGATATCGCAATCGCAATATGGAAAAATTAAAGGGATATCGGAAGTGTTGTTCGGGAGAAAGAGAGAAGTGAAAAATGTGATGAGGTAAAAGATGCGACGTTGTGATTTCGCAATACTGCAATCAGTGAAAACGAGCGGTAAGTGTTTAAAAGAAAAGGGAAAGAATTGCGGTTTGCGATTTGCGATGCGACGGTAATATCGCATCGACGAAAACGAGCGGTAAGTGTTTAAAGGAAAAACAAACTAAACCATGCGAAGTGTGATTGCAATGGGTGACGTGGCGGTGGGAACGGTGGCGGAGCGCGATCGCAATATCAAAATCGGCAAGTAGGAGCAGTAAGTGTTAAAGGAACCAAATAAAAAGTTGTTATTTACGATAAAGTGATGGGCTTTTCCGAAAAAGGTAGAGTATGGTTATTTCAAAGGTTTTTGACATAGAAATGAGGAGAAAAGGACAAAGGAGGGAAAAGGGAATATCGCAATCGGGGTTTGGAAGCAAGAGCTATTAACCAGGACCAAATGGGAAATGCGATTGCGAAAAGGAGCGATGGTAAGTCCAAAGGGAAAAAATGCAATTTCTAATGTTTTTTATTGTTTTTAATAAAATGGCAGCAAAGGGAAGTAGAAAGGGATATCGCATTTGGGCTTGGAATGAGAGAGCGTTAACAACAATCACAAGCAATTTTCGATTTGTGATGGAGCAAGGTAAGACAAGCGGGAGTTTCGAGGAAAAAGGACAGAAGTCTAATTCTAAGGCTTTTCAAGTGTTTTGGGAATGAAAAGGGGCGATGGATGCAAATAAGAGAAAAATGAGGGAAATGGAGGCACAACAACAATGCTCATGCGTGAAAACTGAGCTGGGAAATGAAGAGGGATGGCTTGATAATCTTCCTGGGGATTTTGATGCTTATTCCTGCGAACAAAGCTGTGGATTCATGTACGAAAAATAGAGGAAATGCGTGAAAAAACTCTGAACATAAAGCAGTTTTTGGTCTATGGGACGACCTACCCTCCTCAAGCTCTATTGACAGAGATGAGAAGGGGGTCTTGATTCACATATTTTAGAGTTTTATCCCTTATTCTATTACTCATAAGAAAATGAAAAACTACAACAACATGCTGAAAGAAAAAACTAAGCAATGATGAAACTATGAGAAGCAAAACTAATTGAATGACAGAAATAAAACTAGCTTAATCAAAAAAAGAAAAAGATAGTAACAATAGAGAAGCTGAGGCACATGGATTGGGCCCTAAACCACAAGCATAGCTCTCTGATACTTAAATCAGTCGAATGAAATCAATCTGCTCATTTCATAAAAGAATAAACTCATACATCTCTGAAAGTTTGATCACTGAGTAAAATAATAAAAAGCTCAATAGCTTGCAACAAAATTTTAACTAGAATCAAATGGAATTGACTCTCCCTTTCCCAGCTCTAGCTCTGCTCTATTTATTCTATAGGGAAGCTACCAACATCTCCCTGGAAAATTGTGATTGAGTCCTCTTGACTCCCAGTAAACAAAGATTGAGTGCTCTCCTCTTTGAGTTGCTTGGCTGCCTCTGGAACTCGAACTGCTGGAGAGAATCTTTGGGGTGATTGAGTCCACTTGACTCCAAGTAAACAAAGATTGAGTGCCCTCCTCTTTGAGTTGCTTGGCTGCCTCTGGAACTTGAATTACTGGAGACTCCAAGTGAATTATGGGTTGAGTACACTTGGTCTTGATTTGCTTGGTTGCATCTGGAATTCGAATTGTTGGAGGGAATCTCATGAGGATGTTTTGGTTGCCTTTGAGGGTGGACAAACCCCTTGAATATTTCCAAGATTTCTCCCTAATTTCCTAATATTATTCACTCTTGATCTTCCAGTGGCAGGGAGCAAGTCCCTAAATTATCTCCTTCTCTAGATCTGAATAATTTGCCAAATATTCTCACAATATTCTACAAAAATAACCAATATTGGGCACAAATATGCAATTACCTTTAAACCTTCCTAAGAAAATATTAAAGCATAAGAAAACATTATTAAGTGTAGAAGGAGAGATTTAATATATATTTTCATGTGCATAAGGAAGGTAGGCGAGTCTAAGAAAGGCTACATGGGCCTTAATTTATGTTTAATTTAGAGGCCCATCATCACCCCCCTATTGAAACTGTTGCTCATCCTCTGAGCAACCTATTCATCCTCCTTGCCTTCTGGTTCTTCCCGCACGCTGGCTTATTTAATTTTCTATTTATTGGCCCATGTAGTGCTCTTCCTGCTAATCTTCTTGCATTTCTTCTCGTAGGTGCTTCATGGAGGTCCTCAGATGCCTTACACAAATCTATTTTGCATGCCAAGAGGTGGTGGATCCACCTTTTATTTGATTTTTTTCTTTTTTTGGTTCTCTCTCTCTTTTTTATTTTTATTTTTTATTGCATGCAAAGTAAACTCACCGATTTTTATTTATTTATTTTATTTTATTTTTATTTTTTTTGATTTTTATTTTATTATTTTATTTATTTATTATTTATTTATATATATATTTTTAATTTATTTATTTTTTAATTCTGTGAACTGAGTTCACCCTTGGTTATCCCTTGGAACTCCTTGTCTTCTATTACAATGAGCTACTTACTACCCACTTTCTTAAGTCCTTTTTACTTTTGTCTTGTTCATTTTCTTGGTGGAAAAAGTGAGGCTAGTTGTTAGATAAGGCTGACGTCGCTCTGCTACTGATTTTGGCTATATAAAAAAACTTTCCTTCTCACACTTTTTAATGTTTTATTAAGCTAAAATAGATTCGAAGAAAGGGTTAGGTGATTACATACTTGAGCCCTACCATTGATTTTTTTTTGCAGGTGATATTGAAGCTACTGATATGGTTGTTGAAGCTGTCTTCGGTGGTTCTTAAGTTGCATGTGATAATCTGCTTGAGGTCCTTTTGGAGCTTCTGAGCATAGGAGGAGGAAGTCCAAGTTTGACTACCTTTAACTAGGGTGTTGACCGAATTTTCTTTTTGTGCCAACTTGTTGTTTTTCGGCTTGCAAAGGTTGGAGAGAACCTGCATTCATTAGAGAGAGATACATGGAGAAATGCATTTTTTTTTTTTTTTTAAAGGCCTACTAGCTGCCTCTTTGAGGTTTTCCACTAGTAGGTCTGCCTAGGTGCCTCAAAGGAGGTTTTCACCTAGGATATTTTATTTTTCTCTTTTCTTTTCCCAACCCAATGACCGCCTCATGGAGGTTTACAATTAGTGGGCCAATCTTAGATGCCTCAAAAGAGGTTTTCACCTGAGATTTTATTCTTTCCCCCTTTTTTTTCACTTTCCTACTCTACTTGAAGTAACAAAACATTTTTCAAGTATAGGAATACTTCCAATGGAGCCATGTACACATCAAGATGAGAGATAAAATCATGTGCACACTTGGAATACATGCTCTGACATGTACCTGAATATGAGAGATGAATTGCTTTGACTGGGATTGTTTCAAGTACTGTTGGAGAAGAGTGTGCTGCTGCAACTTAATGACTATTTGGAACCATATGTCAATATAGTTGTGATGTCCCTAGTTCACTTGCTGAGTTGGATCACCTTGGATGTCCTCTTCTATTATGGCAGTCAAATCTTCCTCTTTTTGTTGATTGTTCTCTTGAACACATGGAGGAAATGTTGGTAAACATGAGGGAACTTTCTCAACATCTGATTCTGGTTTCTACTCTTCATCAAGTGCAACCCTCAATATTTTGATCTCCTCATTTGGATCTTCTCCTTCTTGATGTTGTCCTTCAATGACATTAAGAAAATATCTTCTTGCAATACCTTTCTTGAACTAAGATGCATACCATTTAGATCAAGAGGATATGTTTGGTAGTGTTGTACCTCAACATTGTAAGTGAGTTGAGATAATTTATTGTATGGATTTTGAAATGGTGGTACAAGTAGTTGAGTGGGGGTGGATATATGAGATGGATGTGGTTGAGGCTGTGGTTGTGGTGGAGTTGGATGGTAGGGATAGCATGGAGTTGGGTATGGAGGATATTGAGGGAAATATTGAGGATGTTGAGGATTTTCCCAATAAGGACCTTGCAACCATGTTGCCAAGATTGGTTTTGGGGTTGAGATGGACAAGGTTTCCAAGGAGGGAGTGTGTCCCAATTAGTTTGAGATGGATGTCAATAAGCTTTAAATTGTGAAGTGGGTCCTTGCATCATATCAAGTTGACTAGGATGCCAGGGTCTCCTTGGAGCTACATAACATAGCTTTTTTGGTGATTGCCTCGTTCCATTGTCTTGCTGGTAAAATTCTTTAAACCTAGGGAACGATGAACAACATTTAGTAGCATATGATTTTGCATGGATAACAAAAATATCATCATCTTGTTTTTGCTCATTTTTCATTCTTAACATTTCTACCTGTTCACTTAGATTGCTAAGAATTTTTGTTTTAAAGTTATCAAGCAAATTTCCAAGTTCATCTTGCCTTACCAATGTTGATCCTGACTTACTTACTCTTTCCCTTCCTCTTGATATGAGCTTGCATGTTTCAAAAATTTCTTCAAATGACAATTGGTATACATCTCCTCTACTCATGATATTAAGGAGATCAATCCACTCATCCCTAATTGTTCTAAGTAAGAGGTTTTTAGTGTTTCAAATCCTAAATGATGAAAATTTTCCCTCTCAACATGATACACGAACCTCTCTATTATATCCTCAAGGCTCTCATCTTCTTCTTGCTTCATTCTAAAAAATTCTTCTCTAAGATCACAATCTTTGTATTTTTCTAGAAATATATTTTGCATATCATTCCATGATCTTATTGAATTAGTACCTAGACTCATGAACCATTTAAGAGCTCTATCCTTCAATGTTGCAGGAAACAATCTCAGTTTTTGAGTGTGTGATAAGTAGCCATAAGACCTACAAAGTATCTCAAATTCAAAGAGAAATGTTTCCGGATCCTCTGTCCTCATACAATGGAAGTTGGGAAGGAAAGATGGAGGGATGTTCTTCATATGTACACTGATGTTCATATCTTGAATGGGAAACCCAATAAGATCTTCTTCATTGTCATCATATCCATCCATCTCTTCTACCTTCAAAATTGTATGGTGATGTGGTTCTTACTGCACCACATGGTCAAGTGGAGGGTTGGTATTGGAGTATCCCTACTCCTATGAGGCATGAAAATCCGATCTTTTTGTATTTTTTTTTTAATATTTCTGAAATGGCATGAAAATAAAGGAAATCAGAAAAGAATGCTAAAAACAAAATCAAAGCATCTACTAGACACCTCCCCGGAAACGATGCCAAAAAGTGGTGAGCCCTGGTATTGCACCAAAAGTGCTGCAACTCCCAGGGGCTGCCCTACTTTACTTGATCAACCCGGGGTTCGTACAAACTTGGAGGTGACAGTGCTATATACACAACATATGCATTATTCTCCTGTCATCCTCTTCTACTTTACGAAAGGGTGCTATTTCTTAAACTGTGATAAGGACTGGAAAGTAAAATGCTGGAAGGAAATGACAGAAAGGAAACTAAACTAAATTGCTGAAAATAAATGAGAGGAATGAAACTAATTTAATTTGCAGAAAAGGAAATGACTGAAAAGAAAATAAAATATATTGCTAAAAAGAAATGACAAAAAGGAAACTAATTCTAAACCACACTTAACTTGGCCAAACGACTAAATTCACTCTATTTATCCTATGGTCTATCTACCATGCTTCTACCCATGCAACTAAGCTATCCATGACTTAATCCTAATTGAAAAAGTGTTGATTTTTCATCTTGGAGGAAATAAAAGGGCTAAAGAAGCTAATGGAGGGCTTAACACATGAAACAGGGCTTAGAAGTGGAAAGCGAGGGTTTAAACCTTATAAAACCTTATAATATGGTGCAAATATGCTTTGGAGAGGAATAATTGAAATATACGATGGCGGAGATGCGATGGAGGCAAAATTTGCGATATGCGATATTACAATCACAATATCAAAAAATTAAAGGCATAACGGAAGTGTTGTTCGGGAGCGGGAGTGAAGTGCTAAATGTGATGAGGTAAAAGTTGCGACGTTGCGATTTCGCAATATCGCAATCGACGAAAGTGAGCGGTAAGTGTTTAAAAGAAAAGGGAAATAAATGCGGTTTGCGATTTGCGATGTGGCGGTAATATCGCATCAGCGAAAATAAGCGGTAAGCGCTTAAAGGAAAAACAAACTAAGCCATGCGAAGTGCAATTGCGATGGGTGACATGGTGGTGGGACTGGTGGCGGAGCGCGATCACAATATCACAATTGACAGGTAGGAGAGGTACGTGTTAAAGGAACCAAATAAAAAGTGTGATTTGCGATAAAGTGATGGGCTTTTCAGAAAAAAGGCGGAGTAAGGTTCTTTCAAAGGTTTTTGACATAGAAATGAGGAGCAAAGGGGAAAGGAGGGAAAAAGGAGTATCGCAATCGGGGTTTGGAAGCGGGAGCTATTAATAAGGACCAAATAGGAAATGCGATTGCAAAAAGGAGCGATAGTAAGTCCAAAGGGAAAAAATGCAGTTTCTAATGTTTTTGACTGTTTTTAATAAAAGAGAAGAAAAGGGAAGTAGAAAGGGATATCGCATTCAGGCTTGGAATGAGAGAGCGTTAACAAAGATCACAAGCGATTTGCGATTTGCGATGGAGCGAGGTACGACGAGTGGGAGTTTCGAGGAGAAAGGGAAGAGGTCTAATTGTAATGCTTTTTAAGCATTTTGGGAATGAAAAGGGGTGATGGATGCAAATAAGAGAAAAAGGAGGGAAATGGAGGCACAAAAACAATGCTCAGGCGTGAAAACAGAGCTAGGAAATGAAGCGGGATGGCTTAATGATCTTCTTGGGGATTTTGATGCTTATTCCTGCAAACAAAGTTGCGGATTCATGTACGAAAAATAGAGGAAACACGTGACAAAATAGTGAACAAAAAGCAGTTTTTGGTCTATGGGATGGTCTACCCTCCTCGAGCTCTATTGACAGAGATGAGAAGGGGGTCTTGATCCACAGCTTTTAAATTTTTACCCTCTATTCTATTAATCACAAGCAAATGAAAAACTACAACAACACGCTGAAATAAAAAAACTAAGCAGCGATGAAACTATGAGAAGTAGAACTAATTGAATGAAAGAAAGAAAACTAGCCTAATGGTAGAAAGGAAAAGATAGTAACAACAGAGAAGGTGAGGCACATGGATTGGGCCCTAACCCACGAGCCTAGCTCTCTGAAACTTAAATCAGTCAAATGAAATTAGTCTGCTTATTTCATAAAATAATAACCTCATACATCTCTGAAAGTTTGATCACTGAGTAAAATAATAAAAAACTTAATAGCTTGCAACAAAGTTTCAACTAGAATCGACTGGAATTGACTCTCCCTTTCCTAGCTCTAGCTCTACTCTATTTATTCTATAGGGAAGCTACCAAAAACTCCCTAGAAAATTGTGATTGAGTCCACTTGACTCTCAGTAAACAAAGATTGAGTGCTCTCCTCTTTGAGTTGCTTGGCTGCCTCTGGAACTCAAACTGCTATAGAGAATATTTGGGGTGGTTGAGTCCACTTGAATCCAAGTAAACATAGATTGAGTGCCCTCCTCTTTGAGTTTCTTGGCTACCTTTGGAACTTGAATTGCTGGAGACTCCAAGTGAAGTATGGCTTGAGTGCACTTGGTCTTGAGTTGCTTGGCTGCCTCTTGAATTCGAATTGCTGGAGGGGATCTCATGAGGATCGTTTGGCTGCCTTTGAGGGTGGACAACCCCCTTGAATCTCTCCAAGATTTCTCCCTAATTTCCTGATATTATTCACTCTTAATCTTCCAGTGGCAGGGAGCAAGTCCCTAAATTATCTCCTTCTCCAAATCTGCATAATCTGCCAAATGTTCTCACAATATTCTACAAAAATAACCAATATTAGGCACAAATATGCAATTACCTTTAAACCTTCCTAAGAAAATGTTAAAGCGTAAGAAAACATTATTAAGTGCAAAAGGAGAGATTTAATATATATTTTCATGTGCATAAGGAAGGTAGATGAGTCTAAGAAAGGTTATATGGGCCTTAATTTATGTCTAATTTAGAGGCCCATCACATACCATTCCTCTTGTCAGAAGTACCCAACGATCTTCCACCTTTGACTGTGTCCCCTCTATCCAACCTATATCTTAACCGAGACTTGCTACCATATGCCCCATTAGTATTCTCTTCATGCTCTTAACTAATCCTAAACCATCATTGTCGTTGTAAGTATGACAAACTATGAAGAATCACTACATTGACCTTTGTCTGCTTTTCCTAAGCCCTTGCAAGTCTTTCTTGAGCCTCAACCAACTGGTCATTATTTGCTTTGCAACTCCTTATCTCTGCCCTCAAACTCCTCAATGTATTTTTTGTACCTGGAGAATATTCACCTCCTTGCTACCCAACTGATCTGTTGGGAGAGTCACATGAACTATAGTCTACCGTTTTGCTCATCATCTTTGATTCTCTTCTTCCTACAAGTATACCATGTCAGCTAAACCAAAATATAAACATAATCAACATAACTCAGTGAAATTTAAGGGAGGCTTATCTCATTTTCAAAATCACTCCAAATTAGCACTATACATGTATAATCATAATCACATCAATATTCCAACATCATGCATGGTGTGACTATAGTTTATTTCATCCAGTTCTGAGCCAGCGATCGCAAGCTCTGAGGCATTTTGTTAGGGCTAGTCTCCAAACCGCTTCCTATAACTTGAAAATACTTTTGAGAATGATAAATAAGACAAGTACAAAGCATGTAACACAAAAAAATTAATCAAGGAATTGACCTAACCTAGTCTAACCATAACAGTCATCCCGTAAAACACATGGTGAACATGAAAGCTACATGTCATGAATGCATATATGAACATAGAGATCTGAAACTTATCTGAGAAACATCAAGAACATATAATTCCCTCTACAATAGCCACCATAACATCCATTAGGTCATGCATTCATTAACCAAACATTTACAAGTAAAACATGATAAGAGCCATAACTTGAATTTGTCATAAATCCGTGCTTATAACCAACATATAACCATAAAAATAACAATGCTAGAACAACCATTAAAGTAACATAATAACAATTATAAATACTCATGAATTATGAGGAAAAATATCTCTTATCATTCATATGAAAAATCCAACCGAGTCAGGGACTTCCACGTACCAGCTGACCATATATTGAGCTAAACCAAGTCTTTCTTTCATCCAATCACCTCCATGTCATATTCTAAGCATGAATGTGGGATCTTATGGGATAAACCAATGTATAAAAAACCAAGGTAGTCTAGAGTTTAAACCACCTCCACTCGCACACTAACGTGATTTCACCTAAACCTTTTCCAAGATCACAAAACCAAACTGATCTTGGATGCCTCAGAATTTCTTCACCATCCCTTGAGGAATTTTCCTATCTCCACCCAGATGTTGTGGGCTTCCCAGAGAAAACCATCTCCACCTCCAACCCTTGGGATTTTCCTGAGACCACCTCTCTCTGATCCAAAAACCTTATGGCAATCCAAAGCTCAACCAATAATGAATCCCATCACACCATGGCTATTCATAAATGGAAAGGCAAGGATGAAACCACTGCCACACCAAGAAAAACCCATGCCAATGACAACAAATGAACTAAATACACACATGCATATATCATGCATGCTAAAACCAATTAGGAAATCATACATGCAACCTGTCACCTATACTTATTCCCGCTGAAGCCGCTTTATTCAACCTTTCCTTGATTAATCCTTTCTTTTTGTTTCTTTCCTTGTCCTTAATTTGCTTTCTTTCTCTTCTCCGAAATCAATTCCAAAACTAAACTGACAAAATTCTCTAAATTGATGTTTTGAATCCTTTTTATTATTGATACCTCTAATTTCTTTATTTTTCACCTATTTTCCTTCAATTTCCTCCTCACATGCAACATGTGATCTTTCACCTTCATTTTCTCTTAATTTCCTTTTTTTTCATAAATAAAAATGCCAATAATGCCTTTTTTCCTTTTCAAAGCCTTTGTCATTGTCTTTTCCAATTTCCCCTTAGCCACAATAAACAACAAATGATACCCACTAGGATACTTTGTCCAACATTAATCTTGGAATCCATGTCCCATAAACTTGGTCTTATTTTTTCCTTTATTAACTTTATTACATGACTTTTAACCCGGATTTGTTACAAGGCCAAAGTGATCCCTACAATATGAACCAATCTTGTTTCTAGTATTTTCTCCCTTGTTTTTCTAATATTTAATTGAAAGATTATTCTAGTTTTGGCATTTGCATGGTTTATATATCTTATGATTACCCAATATCTCTTTCTATAGAATCTAGAGCCTTTTTTTCACTATTACTTAAATGATATTTATATTATAGACTTTTTTAATTAATAATGTATTTTTTGTTTATCATGTTTTCGGACAAATTTACTTAGACATACTAAGAACGATGGATTATTTCATACATTATTATCATTATTAATTAATTTGAATCAACCATCTATTTATAAGAAAAACCAAATATTCAATAACAAATTGGTGGTTACAAAATCAAAACCAAATATTCAATAAAAAAAAGGTGTCGTGAATTTGGTACATGTTATTTTTTTTAAATTGTAACTAGTCAAACTCTTGAGAAGTGTAATTTTTTTGGGCTAGAGAATAAGAAAAAGAGCCCACCATAAATAAATCCTAATAGTGAAGAAAAGATACACATTCAAACCATAACACGATTTCCTTATTCCCTTATTCTTCCACATAGTTAGAGAGAAGAATATTCAAACTTGTATTGAACATGATTGACTCATTAACAATATTCATTTTTAGGAATTAGGGAATCTCTATACTTACATAAGAGTATAAAGGCCTACCAATCAAATAGAGAAACAAATCCTAAGGCAATGAGAATGTAGACATACTTGCAATCCTTTTAATATTAGAAGGTAAAACGTATAATTCTCTACAAATTTAAATTATTTGGTTTCTTAGAATTTGATTTTGGTAAGTATAAAGGTTTATGTTCGTATCGGTAGAAGCACAATATGAAAGATGCTTGAATAATGGATAAATTATACTTTTAATTTTTAAAGATTCCATATTGAACTTGGAATAAGGCTAATGTATTGGAAATAATATTAATACTAAGAGTGGGTTGAATTAGTATTAAAGATTAATTTAAAAATTATTGTCATTTACAATTTTTCTTTTATTTTGACAACCATTCATATGAGCGACCAATAGCATATTATGTAATCAACAAATTAAAACATCACGTCATAAGCAAAAAAACATGAAACACATAAATTTTAACATGGAAATCCATAAAGGGAGAAAACCACAAATCTTGTTTTTGTTATGATGTGAATCTAAAGTCACCACTCAGATTACATCATGTTTCGTGAGCACCCACTCATGGGAAGCACCAAATCCATTATGTGTTTTGCTAGCACCCGTTAGCAAGAAGCACCAACTCCCTCTTTAGGAGACATTTGATTAGCTTACAAGAAGCACCAACTCCCTCTTTAGGAGACATTTGATTAGCTTACAAGAAGCACCAACTCCTTGATTTTGCAAGCACCCACTCGCAGGAGGCACCAACCCCCAAGCTATACTTTAGACACCCACTTAGATGGAAGCACCAACTTCCTATTGTGCAAGCACCAACCTGTTGTTATCATCTAACAAGTGACCACCTAACCATTTTATACTATGATGATCGAAATACACCATGTAGTATGGGTTCAACACATTAAAACACACTTTCACCTTAGGAATAATTTAGAGAACCATTTTTCTAAATTATTCTCATTAAAACCCAAAAAAACCATAAGAGTAATTAAATAAATTATTATTTATTATTATTCTTTCGAAATAATTATTAAATCATTATTTAATGATTATTTCTAAACATTTTGATTAAATCATCTAGGAATAATTAAATAAATCATTTTTTATTTATTATTCCTTATTTATGCCTTATTTTTCTATTTAGATAATTATTAAATCATTATTTAATAATTATCTCTAACTCACTTTTACCATATCTTCTTAAAATAATTAATAAATCATTTTTTATTTGTTAATTACTTTAACCATTTTCTAAATTAACTCAATAAATCATTATTTTTTGAGTTAGTTTACTAAATAAAGATATTTGATCATTTCAAATAAACTTTCCATCTCTAAAATATAATAAGATATTCCTAACAATCATATCCTAATTTGGTCTAATATTTTTTATTTTTATTTTTCTAGATCTAGATCTATCCTAATAGTTTATTATATATAGAGCTCTATTCTCCTCATTCTCTACACACGACCATTTCATCATCACAAATATCGTTCTATAGCTTCTAAGCTCCCATTATTGTGTTCAAGCCATCATTTTCTCCCTTTTCTCATTGTATTCATTGAGAGAGAGATAGTTGTAGTTGAAGCACAGGGTCAAAAATAACCCAACCCACGAATGGGGATATCATAGACCCAAGTCTACTTATTCTCCTCATCAGGTGTTATCTGTAATAATATTTTATTAATAAAATTTCCATCGGGTTTACATTATTTTACATATTGTTATTTTCTTTTATGTTTTGCATGCCATTTTCTACAAGGTTTTCTAATAATTATTCTATAGCTTTTAAGAGAATTAGCAGTTTGTTTATTCTTGTTAGGGATATCTGTCACCAATATCAATAAAATGGATTTTTGTTCACTTGATCTAAACTTCCTTCCTAACACCTGTTGTCCATAAGGAACTTACTGCTCTATGTTTTGGCTCCCACTCAACCAGATTTTAGCTCTACATCAACTAACTCTTGACCCACTATTCTCCTCAACAACCTTTTCTCTACGTAGCCCACTCATATCTCAACCTTCTCAATTATTTAGCAACCTACGCTTCAATAGCTCTTGTCCTTCTGTTATTTTTGTTGTCATACATAGCCTTTATGAGCATTCTTCCTGTAGTTCTCTTCATCAACCCACACAACAACACTCGGCCTACTCATTCGACCCACTGCACAACAATTCTTATCCATTGTTTAATCTGTAGCTACATTCATGTGCTTGGCCTACTTTTCAGTCACCGTTACAACCACCCACAACCTACTCTTCTCTAGAGGAAATCCCATAATTCACACTTTTGCATTCCCCCTGTCTCTCTCTACCTAGTGTTTTTATTCATCACTCTCACACATTGATCGATGCAGGGACATCTGTCATTCACACTACCTAAGGAATTTCTCCATATAATCAATATGCTAGAGACATGGTATGGTCTCCATTTCCAGTTTATAAGGCTCAAGGAGTGCACTTCGGTATGGCTTCTAGGGCTTGAGATTAATCTGCATTAACGGACTGCGTGTGGGAAACATTTACTACTTTTTTGGTTCGAGGATGGGCATCGATATGGATTGCCATGCTAAAAAATGAATCGATCTTAAAAACCTCTACAAATTGTGGTCCTTGTGACCTCATTTTGATGTTCTCACCAATTTCCTTTAACTACAACTTTGCCACCTTTATATTGTGTCAGCACTAGTGCCCAAGTGCCATGACCAAAGCCTTATCATGACTTGATACCATCACAACTTCTCCCATAAAACTACCTCCCTACAACATATAGAGCCACAAATTTCCCGTCAAATGAATATGATTAGAAATTTTCATCTCTCGACTCCTATCTCACGAGATCTCCACAACATTATTCTTTTGTATTCCAAACCAAGGTGCAAACTTCCCATTATTTATTGGTGTTGTGAAAAGGGTTATGTCTCCTGACTCCATCTATTGCGGGACCACCCACTATGACATCTCTCCTAAGCTTTGTCATTCTTTAATACAAACACCAAAATTCCATAACACAAAAAACGTGTTCACAAACACGATCCCCTGGCACAAACTTCGAGGAGATACTGACATCACTACTACCACGTGGTCATTTCTAAGTAGTGAATCATGTCAATTAGATATGGCCCACTTGACCAACTGAAAACTCCAAATAAGTATGCCACATGGCACTCTCCCAAGGTGCCACATCATCACCAAGTTGACATCACTACCACTCTAGCTGCCACATCATCCTAGTCAACTAATAGGATTTTGTCATCTATCCTCTTATTCATTAGGCCATATTGTCACCTTGTAGGCAATAGAATAATGTTGTGTTGTCCTATTTTGCAATACATATCGTATGGAGGAATGGAACCCAAGGCTCAGGGAATTGGTTTTGCAACAAATTTATGTATTAATTGAAAAGAGCTCGGGGTGTGATTTTAATGTTAAGTGCGTGTTTTCCTTAGTTATCATCCCCCAAGGTTCATCTCATAGCTTGGAATTGTGCCACACTTAACACTTCACATCGTTCAAACCTTTAGGGTGAGGATGACAATTGTCCTTGTCAGTCAATGGGAAATTCTCTGTCCCCCAGCTATTTATCGCGGTCCGCTCCATCACTTCACTTAACTCTTCGTCCAACCATGCTCTTAGGATGGGGAACATGAATATTCACATTTGTTGATGGCCTATTCTCTGTATCCCGGGTCCATTAACCTCATCATGTGACACTAATGCACATGTCATGACTTGACCTACCTAGGGTAGGACATGGAAATCTCTAGTATCTAACAAGAGAAAATTTTGTCTCTCGGTCTCAATTTTTATTTTAACAATTTCATATATTTGTATTACTCTTCGAAAAGGAAGCAAGCTCACACTTACAATGTTGATGAAAGAGGAAAAATGGTGGATGGGAACAAGCAACTAGGATTATAGTCAAGTGCTTTTACATCAGGGCAAGGAATTCCTCCAACAACATTGGATTTGTAGATCCTAAAAAACTGCTTCAAAACACAAATAAACTTAAAATTCATAGCTGGAATTGATTACTAAAAAAATAAATACTTATCGTACAAATTTATTTCTTATAAACTACTGCTGATATATAATCTAAGACTAATTTTATAGTGAAGATAAGATTGATGATCATTGTAATTAATTGATACAGAAAGACAAAAACCATCTTGGTGAAGTGGGAGCTACTCCATTTTGAGATATTCTTTTTATTTTTATTCATTGTGCTATCTTCAGATTTTTTTATTATAACATCTCTTAGGAAATCCATGGTGTCTTGCATGTGTCCACACCTGTTGTTGAGGTTCTCATAGTCTTTCCTGTATTCTGATAGTTGATGCAAGATTAACTCATGCTCAACTAGATTATGTTCCATAAGCTTATTAAGGAGGTCCTTCACGTGTTCAATCCTAGATTTGTTTCCCATGCACTATGGGCACGCTACTAAAGAAGGAAGAATCATTACAACACAGGTAGCGATACAATATCGCAGAGGAAACAAACACAGATATGCAAGCTTGAGTAGAGCAAAGGGAACATCAATCAGAGCAGAGGGAACAACAATTAGAGCGGAGGGAACAATAATCAGAGCAGAGGGAACAAAAATAAGAGCAGAGGGAACAATAATAAAAGCGGAGGGATCAACAATCAGATAAGAGCAGATGGATGCAATGATCCAGTGTGCAACAAATGGGAGAAATGGAGATATGGAGAGTTGTAGAGTGGTCAATGCGGAAGAAGGTATAAGAAGAGCGAGCAGGGGAGGGATGACGGGAAGAGGACAAACAGGTGGGATACTCAAGAGGGCATTAGGACGAGGCGGGAGAATATATGAAATGGAAAGGAGGATCTTCGAGGGAAACAGAGAGGCGATAAAATAAGGATATGTTGAATAAAATAATTGGATATAATCCATGACCAGATTCTGAGTGATGCATTTCCAAAATTTTAGAGATTTGATGATGATATGTGGAGTACAATTATGGAATGATTTTAAATGTGACATTGTTACCTATTATGACATCACCTTGATCCCTTAGGACTTCTCTGTTTTCCAAGGAATCCACATTTTTGTTGTTGTCTCTCAAAATATGATAATAAGAGACTTTTCCTAGATTAACCAGATTTTCTCTAATCCGAAGAATGATTTGTGCCAACTATGAACTCTTCAGAATGGTAATATCCACCATTTGATAGATGATTATGGAGGAGTCTCCAAAAATGACTGGGTTCATTATATTTTCCCTCCTCAGAATGTGAGATCCTAGTAAAATTCCATAGGTTTCTTCTTTGTTATTTGTTTCAGTGCCAAGACCCCATTCGAATTCCAAACTTTAATTTTGCTCACTGTTCAGAATCAAGCCTCATGCACCAGCTCTACCCAAGTTGGATTTAGATGCCCCGTCAAAAAACATATAGGAATGATTAAGAGTCCCTATCCACTTGAGAAATTCTTCTTCCTTTAGTCTCACTTTCCAAGACTTATTGTTGGGGGTTGTTTTTCTGATTTGTGCTTGGGGATATATCTGTGTTTCAACAACTAAATATATCCAGGTTCTTTCCTCATTTTGGAGGAGATAATTGTGAATTTTTTTAACTCCTTTGAAAAAATAAATTTAGCTGATAGTGCCCAAGCCATGGCTGTGACTTTCCTTGGATTTTATTTTATATCTTGAAAGATCTACTTATTTCTAGCGAGCCATAGTTTTCAGATGAGAAAATCAGGTAAGCTTAGCCAAAATATATTAATAGTATTATTATTTTTAAAAGAGTAAGGAAATAAGTTCCTCCAATTTGAATAGAAGTCCTCGATGTTTTGGATGAAATTTAAGTCAATTTCCATAGCTCCGATGAGGAGATTCCAATAGGACTTTGAAAATTTACAAATGATAAATAGGTGATTTATGGTTTCTTCCTCACTATTGCACATGGGGTATCGCGAAGGTCCAACTATGCCTCTCTTCTTTAAGTTATAAGTTTTTAATATCTTCCCTTTTAGGAAAGTCCATATGAAGATCCTTATTTTTGGAAGAAACTTTGTTTTCCACACTACTTTCTAGAGGGGCCAAGACAGATTGTTCCCTTGATCTTGGAGCTTGATGTAGCATGGTTCAGCACTGAAAGCTCCTGATGTTGGATTCCATCTAAAGGTGTCATGTTGATCTTGTTTGATTGGGGAAACACCTTTTAAAAGACAAGTTAAGGTTTCCCATTGGAGAAATAGGGTCGGAGGAATAGGAGGAGATTTCCAACCTGTCCAACTTCCATTTTCTCGACTCCAATTAGAGATTTGCTCCAACTGCATTATTCCATTTTTATTCAACCAATATATAAAAGGTTGAATTTCTTTGTGCTTTGAGATTGGTGGATTTCCCATTACACTGTCCTTCCATATGTGTATATCTTTACCTCCTTTTGGAATTCTTGAGGCCTTCTCAGAGATTATTGAAAATGATTTTTTAACAAGTTTCCACAACTGCGAACAAGGTCTTAAAGGGACCCTTTTTCTTAGAATAAAGAAGCGGGATAAATTTAAATATTTAGCCTCTAGGATTTGTTTCCACCAACTCGGGTTACCGGTGATCAATCTCCGGATTATTCTTGCTCTGAGAGAAATATTCAACAAACTAGGTAGCCTTATAGAAATTCCTCCCTGCTCAGAAGGTGCAATAACTTGCTTCCAATTAACTAAACCGAATTTTTTACTTTGTGTTTTTCCTCCATGCCAAAGGAAGCCTCTAATGACAAGCTCAATATGTTTATGGATGCTTGCTGGAGCTTGTACTAAAGCAAACTGATAGGATGGAAGTGTTGATAAAACAAACTTAATTAATATAACTCTCTCGGCTAGGTTGAGCCATAGGATTCCCCGCCCAAGAAGTTTTTTCTTCTTTTTTTCTATAATGTTGTTCCATATTTCAGTTTTCATATTATTCTTCATAATTTGAAATCCTAGATGTTTAAAATGAGTCCAATTTCTTTGAAAGGGTACGCTGAAAATTTGGGAGATCCGCTAAAGTGTTTTGATTGGCACATTCCACCCATAAATGCTACACTTTGAGGGGTTTATTAGATATCCTGACACCTCCAGGAAGTCATCCAAGATGTTTTTAAATATTCGTGCAACTATGCATGAGGCACCCCAAAAAGAAAGTGGTTGATGCTTTTTATTTAGGCTTTAATAAATATACCAGTAATGGATCCAATTCTTCTACAGTGATCTAAATTGCTGCTGAAAGATCCTTCCATCAATATGCAAAGAAACGGGGAAAGAGTACATCCTTGCCTCATACCTCTATTGTTTTGGAAGAATTGGTTTGGTATTCCATTTATTAGAGGAGCAATCCATGGGCCTTTAATGCATGCTTGAATCATATCGATGAGATCTTTAGAGAAGCCAATTTTTAAAAAAATTGATGATAAAAATTCTAGGTTCACTTGGTTAAAGGAATTTTCCATGTAAAGCCTTTTGTACCACTAATATGTTGTAAATGATTTGTCTCCCTGGTATGAATCCCCCTTGATTTTCTGAAATCAACCCCCGCAGAAGTGGCTTAATCCTGTTGGCCAAAAATTTTGAAATTATTTTGTAAGAAGAGTTGCATAGAGAGATAGGTCTGAAACATTAGAAGGAGTTCAGTTTCAAATCCTTCAGAATTAAGGCCAAAAAAGTGGAATTAATGAACCCTCCTATTTTCTTTTTCTTGAAGGTCCACTAAATAATTTTTAGAAGATATTGTTTAATAATATTCCAAAAGGATCTGAAGAAGGAGAAGGATAAGCCATCTGGCCCCGATGCCTTGTTTGGTTGAAAGGACCAAATCACATTTCTAAGCTCCTCTTCTTCTATTTCTTTCATTATTTCCGCATTTTCTTATGTGGTGACCTTGTTCGGTATGTGCCTTATAAAATTTTCACTATTTGATTGTTCAAGATCAACGAACATCAAGCTTTTGAAGTGCTGATAAGCTTCCATTTTTAATTCCTCCCGTCCTCTAATTTATTTTCCATCTGATCCTATTATTTCTGCTATGTGATTTTTCATCTGTTTTTCCTTTGTTGAGTTATGAAAGAAGAATGTATTTTGATCTCTTGCCTGAACCCATAAACTTCTCGATTTTAGTCTCCATGACTCCTCTTCTGCTCTATTGTTTTTATATATGTCCCAATGAAGAAATTTCTCTTGCAAGAGATATCATTTTGTCTCTTCCTCATTTTCCACTGATTTTTGGAGGGTATCTAAATGTTGTTATGACTCGGTTTCATTTTTTTGTGGCTCTCTTATTTAACTTTTGCCCATTCTTTTAGCTAAATTCTGGTTTATCTGGTTTGTGTTTCCCATCTATATCCTGGGGGTCCATTAATATTATTTTTCCATATGTCCATCAAGAGAGTACGAACGTCCTCATGATTGCTCCATAGTGGATTGTATTTAAAAGGGAGGGAACCAAGGTCCTCACCCTCCCCCAAAAAAAGAGCAATCAGATTGTGATACGATGATGCTGAAGCAATTATTCTTGAAGTTATTGTGTTAAATTTTGCAATGAGACAGTGTTGCAATAAAATTCTATCAAGTATTTCTTTTATATTCCCCATGCCAGATCGTTTATTTCTCCATTTGAAATTTCTGATTTTAGGAGCAATGCCCATAATATTATTTTCTTCCACTATATATTCTAATTTTTGTTTATACGAGTCTGCAAGAAAGCAACCACTCTTCTTTTCTTTTGCGTGCAAAATCAGGTTCAAATCCCCAACTAAAATAATGGGAAATGGAGAGGAAGAGTTGAGGTGTTCCACTAATGAATTCCAACATTGCTCTTTGTCCCTATAGTGCTCTGGAGCATATATGTTGAATAAGCTTATATTAATTCCGAAAACTGTGTTTTATAGATCTGTTCTTAACCATTGCATGCTTTTGGTGTGAGAGATTAACACCCAATGGGCTTTGTACCACCATGTATTGATACCTTCCAATGCTCCCATGGCTAAAATAGAGGTTACTTTGTAATTTTTTGTTTTCTGAAGGTTTTGGAACATGTCTTGCTCCGAAAGTTTGGTCTCCTAAAACATGACAAGGGCTGGCATTTTTGTTTTGATTAAATCCTTTACAACATTCATCTTTGAGAAGTGACCAAGAACTTTGCAATTCCAAGAGACTATATTCATTATTTTCTATTGGTTGTATTTGAGGGACCTTTCCCTCTTTGGTTATGCCGTTGCTTTCCTTTTACTTCGACATTTTTTCCCATGAAGGTTTTCGTGGCTTGTTGCATGCCTAATACCATTTATTTTATTGCTTCTTCATCTCTCAATTATTTTTTGTATTTCCTTCCAGGTTTATTGTGGAAGTATGATGATAATAAAGAGTCTTTAGATTGAATTTCTGGTGAGAACTCGATCAAAAGAAGGAATGATAGGGCTTAAGGAAGGAGGAGGAGAAGGCGAAAAGGGAGTAGGGGAGGATTGGAAGGGGTAGAGGGGAAGTCAGGAGGAGACATGAAGGACTCCAAGGGTAGAAGGGAAGGTAAGATAGAGTCCAAAGTTGGGGGGGGGGGGGGAGGGGACAAGACAACAAAAAGATTCGAATCTGAAGGATGGGAAGGAAGAGAGGAAGAGGAAGGCTTCTAATGCACTCTTTGAGGAGAGGAGGGAGGGGGAGGAGGAGGAACAACAACATAAGAAAGAGTTTGAGACAACAGTTTGGTGATTTTGTTTCCATATTTTTTCCTTTTAACTTGTTCACATTGGGGTCCTTTTTGAGCTTTGGTTTCCTCTGTTTCATTCTTAGTACATCTATTTGAAAAATGACCATATTCATGGCATACCTTGAATTTAAATGGGATTTTCTCATAATCCAATTGCTACACATGGGTATAGCTATCCACTTTGAGTTTGATTGCTTTTGGAAGACCTTTTTCGAGGTCTACTTCAACGCAGATTAGAGCACGAGCATGCATGTTTTCTTTGGGTTCGCTCCTATCAATGTATTTTCCAACTGCATTCCCGATGGCTTTGACAGATTCATCGCCCCAACAGTGAAGAGGAAGATGGGGAAGTTGAACCCCAGATAGGAACAATAATTGGCACGTCCAACTCTGGATGAAAATCTAGAGTCCATCGATTTAGATACAACCTTCTAGTGTCCATGAAGTAAGGAAATCAAGTCTCTGTCCTCCTTGGATTCAAAATGAAATGTAAAGAATCCTCTTCCGTAGAATTTTATGGATATTTTCCTTTGGATGGACTGGAACCAGTTACGCTCCACCAATTTTTGCACAGTCTTTGGGGAAGGCCAAAGGCCAGTGAATTGGCCAACCAGCCCCCTTTCAGCTAAATAAATAGAAGCTCTGTGAGGAAGAGTTGGTGGGAGGATGATCTACAACATATCATACAACTTCTTGACGAATTTGTAGAGGGTAGGGTGAGGAAGCAGAGGTCCCAAAGAGGAAATGAGAGAAGCGAAGGCAGAGGTTGCTGCAACATCAGGGACAATGGAAGTATAGTCATTTTTCGAAGCATAGAGAGGATCAACATTCTCCCCTCCCAGAGACAGCTCTGGAGGGGACATGGGAAGGAGGCGTTTGCAGGAGGGAGGGAGGCGTAAGAGGCAGCATGAGGCGACCTAATAATTCCAACCTATCTGTCTCTCGAGATCTATTATTAATAGGACCACAATATAGTTTTCTCCATGCACCAACCATCAACCAAGCTACCAGGGTGCAATGACATGGAGCTGATGGAACCACGAGGCCTTGGAACCCTAAGCCTTGGAACCATGCCAAAATTTAATCCAAAATAATTTTTGATCCCTAGGGTATTTTTTAGGCTACCATATACTATTGGGAAGGTCTTTCTGAGGTCTATCCAACCATGGACTCTACAAGAGCATCTGAGTTAAACTTATAGGGCATAAATTCCTTGAAATCTAGGCAAAAATGTCCATCGAGAATAATAGTCATTTTTTAAAATTCATCCCTTATTTTCTTGATATGATGGTTCTCAACTATTGACTGCAGCTACCAGCAACCTCCCCTTGATAGTTTTGAACACTTTTCCCAAATCATATCCCATTCAGGTCCACATAACCATGCTAACAATCTCCTGTGACACAATCATCTCATCCATGCCCTGAGGTTGACATCATTGCTAACATAATAATACGAACTTCCAACACAAAAATGCCAAGAAAATGTTGGTTTAGCTGGTTCTATTTTCAGGCTTGAGCCACTCAATCATTTCATGACATAGTGTGTGCTCCTCCTAGCTCCCAGTTGCCTATGATGGATAGTTAGATTATGATGTTCAAGTTAAAGCTTATGGAAAACCATTTAGATGGATAAATCCAAGGCTAGTAGTTAAGAGGTGGCTAGTTGGTGAGGAGTTCATGAGGTGACCAGTTAACGAAGAGGTGGCTAGATGGTGAGGAGTTCAAGAGGTGGCCAGTTAACAAAGAGGTGTGGAGACAACCAAATAGTGAGGAGGTGGAAGGATTGTATAGAAGGATAAGGAAAGTTATAGCTGTTGCATAACCTCTACTACAACATTATTAGATCCATTGTTAGAGCCTAAGTGATTGTAGTTTCAATGCCTACCAAAATGGCCACTAAGGATTTTATTTTTATTATTTTTATAATTTGGGTGTTAAATCTAATAATTTTTAAAAATAGGTTGCATACACTAGATAATAAAGTCACATATCATATATTTACACTAATCATAAATTCAAAATGCATGGAATTTTATAAAGAAGGAATAAATCTATTTTAAAAAGACTGAGTTTAATTTAATTTCAAGAAAATTATAAACATGGTTGTAAATTTGCAAATTTGGGTTGGATTAATATGTGGTTAGCATGGTTTTATTACATGACCAAAAACCATGACCCTTGGTGGAGGCAAGTACTAAAAATGAGTTTGATCTACACTTATTACACTTGTTAATGGAAAAAATTTATATTTGTTAAGAGTCTAGATTAGAAACCTAGTAACGGTCATATCTAATTTTAACAACTAAATGGTTTCCTTTCAGAATAGAAAAAAATTACCGAAATTCTTGAAACAAAAAGTTGCAAGAGCAAAAAAAAAGGAAGAAAAAGAGTGACTACTAGCCATACTCTCCATAAGTATTTTAAAAAAGTTATATATATATTTTTTACATTTTTTAGAATGAACATATTTATAATGTTAAGGAGTTCAAGGAGGACTAACGGTGTTCCGATGAAGCTTTGAATAATTACAAGTGAAGTATATAGTGTTTCATTGAATTTTATACTTCGATATTCATAATAGCATTGGTTCATATAATTTGTAGTGGTCCTCTTTCCTCTATTTCACCACCAGGAAACACAAAGAAATTGAAATTGGAGATATAGTGAAAATAATACACGCAAAACTATTCATATATTACTTCAAAACCAAATTACATCCACATATATAGTTCTTATGAGATCCAATAGGTTCCAATTTAATAAGGAGATTTATTGTTGAGAAAATATCTCAACAACTCAACCAACCAACAAAACAAATCTTCCTATATACTAATGTAAGTGTTATTTCCAAGTCCCTCACTTAACACTTACATTACAAAATTAACATTACATGAATCACAAATTACATTTCAAAGATGAGTGACATCTTTCTGATATGGTCTTCATTAGAGCTTCTACCCACTTTGAAATATCATGGACCATGCTCTTTCTTCACCACAATCTTCGAGCTTCCCACTTGATTCACTTAAGGTAAATTGTCTCTAACCATTGTTGATGAACATGTAATATCAACAATATTGACAAACTTAGCTCGTTGGAGCTTTCATGATAAATTTGTCAAGCAATGAACCACTCTATGGACCTACCACCATTTCTCAAATATTTCACTTTCAACTATCCATCAGTTGCTAGGAAGGCAGTCTAGGTACTAGATGTGTTCGAATTTGACCAAAAAACTTGACATGCCTCACACACATGGATCTCATAATATAACTTATGAGGCTTCCGAATTATAATATACTGTATTCATAATTAGATCAACATTATATTCATAGGGCTTCCAAAACTATTGACTTAATTATGTTACTTTGTTCATTAATTAGTTCTGCACTTTTAATTTACAAATCAAATCAAACCAAAAAATAAAATACTTAGTGATACCAATATATATAAAGTGTTGGAAAACATTATTGTTGACATGTGTATGAATCATACTACACAATGACGACCTCATATATTTTTAGGTCAAGTTTGCCTTTCCAATTTCATTTGTTAAACTAATATTATTATGAAGAATATTGTACCACCTCATGCATTTTGCAACCAAAGAGTGTTTATATTGTGATAATCCTTTATTCAATTAATTATATATACCTTCATAATTAGGTGCACACCTCTTCATGAATTCATGCACTATGTTTAATCTATTGCTGCAGATCCCCATGCCCAAAAATTGTGAGGAATTTTAAACTATATCCTATGAGTGGATTGATTGTGAGATCCCATCTACATTTGTATTGTTCACATATTCACTTTGCAGCAACTGGTTGTAAGTTTCCAGACCGAGTTGGCATTTCTGCAAACACAACTTGCGAGTCAACATTATTCCCAGCGTGGTGAGACCCAACATTTGTAACCTGCATACATTCTCCTCCAATCATCTCAAAAACTATGCAAAGGAATATCTTCCTCAACCAAATCTACTCTACATCAATTTATTTTAGTACTACTTCCAAAGTTGTTGCTCATGTGCCAATAGTTGTTGTTTCTTAGCCAATTCTTCCATTTATCTTATAACTCGAAGTCTTCTTCTAGCCTCAATGTTTGGGACACAGCCTCCTCTTCATCATCAGTCACAAAATAAAGATTGTGCCCGATCAGACAGAACTCGTAAGCAGTGAACACATAAAACACAAGGGTTTCCAATTCTCCATCCATTACACTAGTCCAGGCATACTTGTAAGCAGTTATGGTGATCAAAGCGTAAAATACAATGTGGATGAAGTAAATATAGTAGATCACCACAATATAATAATGCTGAACAGATTCAACTTCATCAGATTCACCGTTGTCTTGCCATCTGTATGTGCAACTTGACGCAAATTCTCTATACAATGGGCAACAAGACAACAAAATAACAAATCATCGCACACATTTCCCAGAACCCACTGATAGAACCACTACATTGTAATATGTGCCATCCTCAGATTTGGTAATTTGATTTTAGGAGCAGTGGCAGGGCATGAGACAAGAAAATGGAATTGCAGAGGAATTCATATTTGAGGAGATTGTGAATATACCAACACTTCATGATATCGATCACTGCTTATGGGCTATGGCTGAACCCTTGCTGTAGCTGTTTCTCTGTTTTATCAATGAAGGCTCTCCCCTTCAGTTGCAGATGTATGAACGATGGACTGTTTTTATTCTGATATAATATCAAAAACATCGTTTTTTCTTGCGTTGAAAAAAAAAAACACTTCATGATAGGTTTATTGAGGAAGACGAATGATAGCTTTCTTGAGAATTGATAATCGCCACAACAAGCATGTGACTGGACCTGCACAATTGGGAGAGCCAATCCTTTTCCAACAGCCAGTGCATCCAACATATGATAATTAGACAACAAATTCAACAGATTCATGATCTTGTGGTAATTCAGAGGCATAACAAACAAAATATTTCAGGGAATCAAACCGATATGGGCTCTGATACCAATAAAGAAATTGAAATGGGAGACATAGTGCACATAATACACATAAAACTATTTGTACATTACTTCAAAACCAAATTACATCTTACATTTATAATGCTTATGATGCTTATGAGATCCAACATATTTCAGAGATTTCTTGCTTAAAAAAAATATTTCAACTACTCATCCAACTAATAAACCAAATCTACCTATATACAAATGTAAGTTTTATTTCCAAATGAAACACATACTCACATTGTTATGACTTGAACTCAATAGTATGCCTTGTGGTTTTTGCCATGTTTAATTTATTTCAAATTCCAATTATGACCCTTAACTATAATATTTGTCATTTTAATTTTAATTTCAAGTTTAAATTGTAACCCTTAATTATAATATTTGTTATCTTATTCATTATATATATATATAAATTTATGGATAGATATACATATCTTTTAATTATAATTTTATTATATATATAATAATAAATATTAAGTGGATATCCAAGATGTATTAAATATTGTTTTTTTAGGTAAAGAAATGAAGGATGAGATCAAACTATAAAACTAATTTTGACAATTATTTATATATTTTTCTTTATAGTTTTAAATATTTCAATTGTGATGAAGTGTTTAATAATTTTTAATAATAAAATTACTTGTAAATATGTAATCTTTCATATTTAACATCTATACCATATCACATCATTATAGCACTGTAAATGTATTTTGAAATTTAGAAAACGTTGTGACCATAGTTTGATGAAAAAATAATAATAATAGTAAAAGCGAGCATGCATTTTATGGAAATAGCTTCTCACAAATATTATTATTTTACTAGAAGGTGGTTGGATACCAGTGAAATTGAACGCACTTTGAGTAACAAAGAGCTCATAATTAGCCTAAATTAATATGCTTTTCAATTTAGCAAGGTTTGAGTTAACTCCGTATCATTTGGGTTTTAGTTTAAAAAAAAAAGAGAATCAAGTTTTAGTTAATAAATTTTTATGAAATTTTAATTTTAATAATTTGAGAATGATATTTTATTTTTAATTTATTTCGATATGTATTTTTTTATAAATTTTATAAATATGTTTTTTAATTAAATTTTATAATTATGTTTTTTAATTTGTTTATTAGTAACTTATTGGTCATTCTTATATGTTTTTAGGATAATTAAATTTTATAATTATTTTTTTAAATTTGTTTATTAGTAATTCATTGGTAAGTTTTATATGTTTTTAGGATACACTACTTATTTATTTTATTTTTTTTAATTGGGTTGTTTTTTATTTCAAGTTTGTTTTTTGTTTTTTTAAAAACTAAGAAAAAAATATTATAGTGCTCAAGTATATTAACAATCTTTATTATTGCAATCTCAATAGGTTGATATATAATTTCATTTTATGTGCAAACAAAATCTAGTTACTTAAAATAATCTATTAGTAGTTCATAAGAGGGTAAAATCTGAGAGTTATCAAATGTCTCTAAATCTTCATTGATTGATTTGACCATCTCTATCAATATTATACTCATTTTTATTTTTATTACTTTTTATATATAACAATAGATATATAACTAGCAAATTTTCCCAAAGGAGCAATAAGAACACCATAAAATGTCTTTCATCTTGTTGAATTACAATCTAATGAAATGTAAAATAATATGAAGCCACAAATTTAATGGAACTATTAGTGTGTTTTTTGTGTAATGAAGTGATGGCCACTAGAGGGTTTTATAGATTACAGCTTGATTAAACGATGCAAAGGGAACTCCAACAAGACTTTAACATTGACAATCTAGTACAATAGTTTAAGCAATATAACATTGATAATCTAAGGGCACAATATTTAATAACAACTTGAGAAAATACAAAAATGTAACAATGTAATGTAGGTCAAACAAATGTATTATTGTATTATGGTTGCGTATAGTTGACCATTTGTAAGTATGGTCGACCATGATTGATTATAATTGACTATGATTTCCAATGGTTGGACATGGTTAAAAATGGTTAATCATGAGTGACTATGATAGATAGTGTTTAAATGTGGTTTTGGCCATGTTATGGCTGGACATGGTTGAAAATGGAAAAACATGTTTGGTTGTTATTAACAATGGCTAAATATTGTTGACCATGTTGACTATAGTTGAACATGGTTGACTTACTCAATGATTATGTCACATTGAAACATTAATATAGGATAACATTGTTGAATTTATATGCACCTCAATGTTTATGTGCCATCATGATGGTAATCAAGAGTTATACCAAATTGACTTTGGTTAACTTTGGCGACCCATCGTTGATTATGGTTAACCATGATTAACTATGATTAATCATGTTGACTATAGTTACAATAGTTGAATATGGTTGACTATAGTAGAATATGTTAATATGGTTGATCATTTTGACCATGGTCGACAAATATTGATCATATTTGGCTATCATTTATTATTGTGGAAAATAGTTGACTTTGGTTCACTATAGTTCTAAATGGTTAATTATGGTTGATTTTAGATTGAATATGGTTGTCTTTGGTTGGTTAACAATCATTGACTATAGTATGTGGTTAATTTTGGTTGAATTTTTTTACACAACCCTTGTTGAATGATGCAATGTGATGTAACCATTGATGAACACTGGAATGTGACATAATGCAACCAAAATGTATGCTACAATGTGACACAACCCTTCATGAATATCAAAATGCAATGTGCAATCATCAAGTAATGTAGAAATTCAATATAAGTAACTTGAGATGAATGTCATAATGCAACAAACAATTGAGTAATATTGAAATGTAACATAACGCTTGAGGAATGCCACAATAAGACATATTCCTTAATGACCATTGAAATGCAACATAATAATTGAGGCATGTAGTAATATGACATGAGTCAAATAGGATGAATTTCATCTTAAAACATAACAATTAAGGAATATTGCAATGCTAAGGTGTCCAATCATGCTTATCTTAAATTTAAAAAGAAGTTCATAAATGAGTAACCAAAGAATCAAAATCATTTGAGTAACATGTGTTTGAATAACATCTATTGCATGATGAGGATGAATAAAGTGTAGGGAAACAACAAACTAGTCATTTACACAAGCACAATAATGGCATCCTCAAAATGCAAGTTGATAAAATATACTTTCTATAATGGATAGAGAAGATAATAAGAATCTCATTAGGACAATAGTTGTAATTGAAACGGGAATAAATAAAATACATGAATCACACAACTTTGATTTTGATAAAGAAATGACATACCTTTCAAATCCTAAACATCTAATTTCTCTTCATAATTTTGGCTATCTAATTTCTTATTTACCATTTATTATTATGAATTCTTATATAAAGACATGGTATAAAGTTAAAAAAAAAATAGAAAAACAAATAATATTGTAGATTTTTATTTTCATTGGAATAACAAAGAAATGTACACTAATATTTAATATATTAACATATGCAAATGAAATGTAAGGTGACATATTTTCTAGATGTTATGAATAGAAGATGAAGTATTTTCTAAATATTATTAAAATCTATTATAACATTTGAAGAACATAATTTATTATTATTATAAATAAAAAATAATTAAAAAAATTCTAGATAATTAATATAAAAAATAATAATTAATATTACATCATTTGAAATATACTCTTAAACTTAAAAGGTTTCAAATTTAACAATATATATTCCAATTTGTTAAATCTAGCCCATGCATATCTATAGTACAAATTAGGAATTTGGTTAAGAGTGTTGTGAATATGGTTAAGTGTTTGGAAAATTAGTTGAATATTGATAGATTAATTAAATGTGAGTGTTATGAATTTGGTTAAATTTTAGTATTCAATACTTAATTTTAACAGTTTCAAATCTTTAAGTTAGCAATATAAGTATTTCAATTACATCAATTTTATCATACTAAACATAAAATAACTATTCTATCAAATCAAATCCTCAAATATTTTGTTATATATAAAATTTTCAAATTCAAAAATTCTCCATAACTTCTACAAATGGTCTAATATTAATACCAATATAACTTATAAATCCTTTAATCTTTTTAGATTTCCTACATCTTTTTATTAAACATAAATGAATCATTTTAATATCAAACAAAATATACAAAACTATTTCTAAAATTGAAAAATTTAATATCTTCTCTTTTTAAACTTCTTAAAACTTCTTAAATTAGTGAGTGCAAATCTCACAAATATCATTCTCTAGAACTTTTGGCAACCACATGTAAAGATCATATACACTTACCACCCATTCATGTCTTTAGTAATAAGTTTCATGTGTTAATATTTCTAGCTTAGAATCTACCATAATATTTTCCACCATGTACCAATCTCATTCAAAGATTCAAAGAATTAAGGAACGGGAGTAATGCTCTTCCCACTATAAAGGAATTCTACCACATTTTTTAAGCAATGTGAGTAATGCTCTTATGGCTACTTTAAAGGAATTTCACTACAGTTTTTATTATTTGATTGTGTTGATAATATTTTTATTTTGAATAGATTTGTAATATATATATATATATATATATATATATATATATATATATATATATAATAAGTTTTATTTGATATTCTTTG
Source organism: Pinus albicaulis (assembly GCA_034641835.2). Classification (NCBI taxonomy): domain Eukaryota; kingdom Viridiplantae; phylum Streptophyta; class Pinopsida; order Pinales; family Pinaceae; genus Pinus; species Pinus albicaulis. Next base: position 259,639,393 of record CM076570.1, read on the forward strand.
AGATGGTATTTTTATGTCAAACTCTAAATTTTAGAGTATTGTAAGAATTTGATGAACATGAGAAAAGTCAAATAAAATACTTCTTAATAACAAAATGATATATTTTGAAATCTAATTATTGCTATACATGCGACTCTTTATATTAATCTTAAAATATTCCAAAAATCTAATGAACATGAAAAAAGGCAAATAATGCAACATAAAATTGAGTAATATTGAAATTCTTGAGGCCCTCTTAGATATTATTAGAAATGATTTTTTAACAAGTTTCCACAAACGCGAACAAGGTCTTAAAGGGACCCTTTTGCTTAGAATAAATAAGCGGGATAAATTTAAATATTTAGCCTCTAGGATTTGTTTCCACCAACTCGGGTTACCAATGATAAATCTCCGGATTATTCTTGCTCCGAGAGAAATATTCAACAAACTAGGTAGCCTTATAGAAATTCCTCCCTGCTCATAAGGTGCAATAACTTGCTTCCAATTAACTAAACTGAATTTTTTACTTTGTGTTTTTCCTCCATGCCAAAGGAGGCCTCTAATGACAAGCTCAATATGTTTATGGATGCTTGCTGGAGCTTGTACTAAAGCAAACTGATAGGATGGAAGTGTTGATAAAACAACCTTAATTAATATCACTCTCCGGGCTAGGTTGAGCCATAGGATTCCCCACCCAAGAAGTTTTTTCTTCATTTTTTCTATAATGTTGTTCCATATTTCAGTTTTCATATTATTCTTCATAATTTGAAATCCTAGATGTTTAAAATGAGTCCAATTTCTTTGAAAGGGTACACTGAAATTTGGGAGATCCGCTGAAGTGTTTTGATTGTCACATTCCACCCATAAATACTACACTTTGAGGGGTTTATTAGAAATCCTGACACCTCCAGGAAGTCATCCTAGATGTTTTTAAATCTTCGTGCAACTATGAATGAAGCACCCCAAAAAGAGAGTGGTTGATGCTTTCTATTTAGGCTTTAATAGATATACTAGTAATGGATCCAATTCTTCTACAGCGATCTAAATTGCTGCTGAAAGATCTTGCCATCAATATGCAAAGAAATGGGGAAAGAGTACATCCTTGCCTCATACCTCTATTGCTTTGGAATAATTGGTTTGGTCTTCCATTTATTAGAGGAGCAATCCATGCGCCTTTAATGCATGCCTGAATCATATCGATGAGATCTTTAGAGAAGCCAATTTAAAAAAAAATTGATTATAAAAATTCTAGGTTCACTTGGTTAAAGGAATTTTCCATGTAAAGCCTTTTGTACCACTAATATGTTGTAAATGATTTGTCTCCCTGGTATGAATCCCCCTTGATTTTCTGAAATCAACCCCCACAGAAGTGGCTTAATCCCGTTGGCCAAAAAAATTGAAATTATTTTGTAAGAAGAGCTGCATAGAGAGATAGGCCTGAAACATTGGAAGGAGTTCAGTTTCAAATCCTTCAGAATTAAGGCCAAAAAAGTGGAATTAATGAACCCTCCAATTTTCTTTTTCTTGAAGGTCCACTAAATAATTTTTAGAAGATATTTTTTAATAATATTCCAAAAGGATCTGAAGAAGGAGAAGGATAAGCCATCTGGCACCGATGCCTTGTTTGGTTGAAAGGACCAAATCACATTTCTAAGCTCCTCTTCTTCTATTTCTTTCATTATTTCCTCATTTTCTTATGTGGTGACCTTGTTCGGTATGTGCCTTATAAAATTTTCACTGTTTGATTGTTCAAGATCAACAAACATCAAGCTTTTGAAGTGCTGATAAGCTTCCCTTTTTAATTCCTCCTGTCCTCTAATTTATTTTCCATTTGATCCTATTATTTCTGCTATGTGATTTTTCATCTGTTTTTCCTTTGTTGAGTTATGAAATAAGAATGTATTTTGATCTCCTGCCTGAACCCATAAACTTCTCGATTTCAGTCTCCATGACTCCTCTTCTGCTCTATTGTTTTTATATGTCCCAATGAAGAAATTTCTCTTACAAGAGATATCATTTTGTCTCTTCCTCATTTTCCACTGATTTTTGGAGGGTATCTAATTGTTATTGTGACTCGGTTTCATTTTTTTGTGGCTCTCTTATTTAACTTTTGCCCATTATTTTAGCTAAATTCTGGTTTCTCTAGTTTGTGTTTCCCATCTATATCCTGGGGGTCCATTAATATTATTTTTCCATATGTCCATCAAGAGAGTATGAACATCCTCATGATTGCTCCATAGTGGATTGTATTTAAAAGGGAGGGAACCAAGGTCCTCACCCTCCCCCAAAAAAAGAGAAATCCGATTGTGATACGATGATGCTGAAGCAATTATTCTTGAAGTTATTGTGTTAAATTTTGCAATGAGACAGTCTTGCAATAAAATTCTATCAAGTATTTCTTTTATATTCCCCATGCCAGATCGTTTATTGCTCCATGTGAAATTTCTGATTTTAGGAGCAATGCCCATAATATTATTTTCTTCCACTATATATTCTAATTTTTGTTTATACGAGTCTACAAGAAGCAACCACCCTTCTTTTCTTTTCCGTGCAAAATCAGGTTCAAATCCCCACCTAAAATAATGGGAAATGGAGAGGAGGAGTTGAGGTGTTCCACTAATGAATTCCAACATTGCTCTTTGTCCCTATAGTGCTCTGGAGCACATATGTTGAATAAGCTTATATTAATTCCGAAAACTGTGTTTTATAGATCTGTTCTTAACCATTGTATGCTTTTGGTGTGAGAGATTAACACCCAATAGGCTTTGTCCTATGTAATTGATACCTTCCAATGCTCCCATGGATAAAATAGAGGTTACTTTGTAATTTTGTTTTACGAGAGGTTTTGGAACATGTCTTGCTCCGAAAGTTTGGTCTCTAAAGCCAGAGTGGCATTTTGTTTTGATTAAATCCTTTACAACATTCATCTTGAAGTGACCAAAAATTTTACCAAATTCCAAGAGACTATATTCATTGGCTTGCTATTGGTTGTATTTGAGGGACCTTTCCTCTTTGGTTATCTTCTTCTTTCCTTTTAGTCATACATTTTTTTCCCATGAAGGTTTCCATGGATTGTTGCATGCCTAATACCATTTATTTTTGCTTCTTTCATCTCTCAATTATTTGTTGTATTTCCTTCGAGATTTTATTGTGGAAGTATGATGATAATAAAAAGTCTTTAAATTGAATTTCTGGTGAGAACTCGATCAAAAGAAGGAATGATAGGGCTTAAGGAAGGAGGAGGAGAAGGCAAAAAGGGAGCAGGGGAGGATTGGAAGGGGTAGAGGGGGAGCCAGGAGGAGACATGAAGGAGTCCGAGGGTAGAAGGGAAGGTAAGATAGAGTCCAAAGATTGGGGGGGGGGGGAGGGGACAAGACAACAAAAAGATTCAAATCTGAAGGATGGTAAGAAAGAGAGGAAGAGGAAGGCTTCTAATGAACTCTTTGAGGAGAGGAGGGAGGGGGAGGAGGAGGAACAACAATATAAGAAAGAGTTTGAGACAACGGTTTGGTGATTTTTTTTCCAGATTTTTTCCTTTTAACTTGTTCCCATTGGGGTCCTTTTTGAGCTTTGGTTTCGTCTGTTTTATTCTTAGTACATCTATTTGAAAAATGACCGTATTCATGGCATACCTTGAATTTAAATGGGATTTTCTCATAATCCAGTTGCTGCACATGGGTCTAGCTATCCAGTTTGAGTTTGATTTCTTTTGGAAGACCTTTTTTCGAGGTCTACTTCAACGCAGATTAGAGCACTAGCATGCATGTTTTTTTTGGGTTTGCTCCTATCAATGTTCATACGTGACTATGCCCGTGTTTTTCCGCGTGTATACGCGAGTACAGCTAGACTTTCCCGCGTATGCCATTTTAATGATTAAAAAATATATAAAAATCCCTAATTTCGCGCTGGGTTGATGGTTACTCAGGTAGTTCAACTACCCCAGCCCGTGGCCAACTGTTTCCAACTGCTGAAACTACTTGGAAGGACTATAAAAAGATCTCATATGTATGGCCTAAGGGAGAGAGAGAATTATTATTATTATACTCTGTTGGTTCCCTATCCAAGTCTGATTCCCCGTGCCTCCTGCACTTTCCCAGTTCATTTCAGGAAACCCTTGTTTCCTTGAGATACACATCCCTTTATATGTTATCTCGTATGCACACATTTGGAAGGAGTCTTAGCGAGGCAAGGGCTGGACGGATCCGGACGACGGTCTGCGAAGGCCTTGGAAGGATCAGGTGATCTCTCCACTTACTTTTGTACGTACTATTTTATAATACAGAAGTATCATGCTGTTCCCGAAGTAAACGTGTTAGTGTATGCTTTAATGTATGAAGAATATTTGTTATACAAGCATTTATGATGATTTATTTAATGTTTTATATGAATCCCACTAACATATAGAGTAGAAATATCTTGTACAACTTGTCCTTTGTGCTGGTTTCTTCTTGTATTTCAGGTGAAAGAGGAAGGACGGTTGCAGGGAGTTTGAACTCCACGTGGATCTACTTCGAACGTAGGACCAACGGGTAAACCTCTCATTCTGCTCTATTTCGTTTTTAGCAAAGGCTTGTGCATGATGGTGTAGTCCTGCGGTAAGTAGTACGCCCCTGCTGCGTGGAGGGTTGAATCCAATAACTCTAGGGTGTTAAATCCCGAAACGAGCTGGCGACTCATTTGAGATCACATTTTTGTGATTCTCCTGTTGGGTTGTTTCAGCTGTTTGGTAGGATACCAACAGTTTTTTCTGTCTTTTACAGTCCAGTTTGTTTTCTTGCAGTCAGTTTGAAGCTTTGATACCTTTCCCAGGCTTGTACTTTTTTGTTTTCATTATCTTTCTTTGTATACGCAGTTTTTCTTGCACACAGTCGCGTATACCCGCGAGTTTGTGTAGAAGGAACCGCGTATACGCGGGTTTTCCTCAACACAGACGCGTATACACGCCTGTTGCATAACTGCAAGGTCGCGTATACCTAGGCTGAATTTGAAATTTCAAGATTCTGGTGTTTTTGGTCTTTTCTGGCTGTGGAGGCCTGTGTCTGTAGAGTCTTTGTACTTACTGGAGTGTGACAGAAGTGGTTTTAAGTCTTGGTTCTCTTTCGTTTGTCCGAAAACTGATCTTTTTGGCGAAGTGTTCTTGTTGGTGCTAGCACTCTTGGATTGAGTTCCAAGATCGCTTTCTGAGCGTTCTTGGCTGTTCTGCTTTACCAGAACAGAGAGCTTTTGCTCACTGACTCGCTCCTGTCTTTGTGTTGTGCTTCGCATTGCGTTCTTTGCTTTGTTTTCGATTGGTTTTCTTGAGTTTCATAGGCTAGGGTTTTGTTGCAATTTCCGAAGATCTTTTCTTGTTTCTTTGGAGTTTTGTGTTGCAATGAATTTGCACTATTTCTCTTGGCTGTTTGATTGAGTTTTTGGTCTTCCGTTGCTCTCATTGATCTTGCTATCATTAGCCTTATAAGGTTTGGGGGCATAGCTGAAGTTTATGCTTGAAATTCTGTCTCGTTTTGGCTTGGATTGGGATAGTTGTTCTTGGTTTTCTTGAAGCTCTTGTTTTATAAAACTGAAAAGCCCAAAAACATTTGTTTTGCTTTTTGTTTTTGCATATCAAAAACTCAAAAAACATAGTTTCTTGTTTTTCGTTTTTGTTGTTGCCTTTTTTATTTTCGTTTGGCTTCATCTTTTGGGACTTTAGTGAAATTTCTTGCTTCTAGTTTTTAGCTTGATTTTGAGGAGAGGGTGTCTTTTGAGTTCTTCTTCTTCTTGTGGAGTATTTTGGTGTCTTATATTGAGAGTTCTTGTTTGCAAGAATTGGCTTTCTGGATATCAAAAGATGAGTTAAAACTGAAGGAGCCCTTTTGGGAAATTTCACCTTGTTTCAAGGGACTTTTTTTTTGCATCTTAGAATTTACATGCTAGTGGTCATTTGCATTAGGTGCATTGAATCATTTAGTTAGCTTCTTAATTTTTGTGCGTGTGAGTTTGTAATTCGAAAAGAAAAATATATTTTTTAGCCTCGTAGAACTTACATAGAAATTGCTCTTCATCGAAAGACAAAGAACTACATGTGCATGTAGTCAGGTTTTTATTAATTTCTTTTGCGTCAGAACATCATTGGTTTCAACTCCATATCCTTGTGACTTAATACAACAGCCCTTAAAATAAGCGATTTAATCTAAAATCAACTAGCAAGTTTTATTAAGTGTCAATCACCAACTAGCTAGGTTGTAGGGCCTTGGAATAGGAGAGGGGAGAGTTAACTCTCCAAGGCCGCTCAAACAAACATAGAAGTTTATTAATTGAGCGAAATCCAACTCCGTGAGGTGGACTGGGAAAGCTCTCATCCGAGAGTCAAGCGCGAGGGGAAGTGAAGGTTAAGAAGAGGGATACCCCCCTCCGATTAGCTGAATCTGACCTCAAGACCGTTCCGCCCAGCTTCTGATACGGATTGGTGTCCATAGTTGTTGTTCCTAGGTTCCACACAGGTGACTGCGGGGGGGAATACCCGTGGTACCTGAGGCAGACGTCGCATCACTTCCAGCAGTACTTCTGGGGGGTGCCCTTGCGAAGCTTGGGTTCTTGAGCCGGCAAAGGCTGTTGTTAGGAGGTCGGCGTAACTGCTTCTGATACCTTCGCTAGTTGTTCTGGGCCCTAATCATCCCAGACTGCTTTCGGAAGGCCTTATACTTCGCTTTCCTGTATTTTGGTGTCCGGTCCTCATCACCCGGAGCGGAAATACTTGGAGGCTGTTTGCTTGCTGTTTCTCAGGGTTTTGATTTTAGTGAGTGCTCTTTGCTCCTAGCTTGCCTAGCTTTTCACTTTTCTTGAGTCTAATATAAATAAATTTGTAAAAGTGGCTGATCAAGCGCCTCGACGTTCGAGGAGAGTCCGGGGGTTATCTCCCGAGAGTGCAGAGCCTTCTTCGAGAAGGCGTAGGAGCGATCTAGCAGGTGGTTTTCACCCTGTAGAGTCTGACGCTGTGGAGAGAGATCCTCCACGAAGGTCTGAAGGTTTCATTGCTGATTCCGGTGTCGGTTCCGAGAGGAGCGCTTCGCTCACCTCGAGAGTATTGTTTCCTCAGGAGGAAGATTTTCAGATAGAAGATATACCTGAGCCTGCGGCTACAGGTCCATCTCCTCTTCCTCTTGATCATCCGTTTGTTATAGAGTACGTCGGACCGGAGTCTGAGAGACCGCCGGATCTTCTATATCTTTCTTATCTTTCGATGGCCACGACTGGGAACGCGGCTTCTACCGTGAGTGCTGCGGGCATTCAGACCCCTGCTTCTGTCGAGGCAGGGGGCACTCTTGCTCTATCTTCGAGTGCTTCTAGCACTGCTATGTTTGGCTCTGGGTTCACCCAAGCATCTGCTTCTCAATCTGGTCCCTTTGTTTCAGGGATGTCCATTGCTGGAAATCCCTCTTTTTCCTTTACCGCCGGTGCAGCTGGATCTACGCCCATGTCCAACATGGCTAGTGGATTAGCTTCTTTTCAGGGTTTCCCCTTTGGGACTGGGCATATTCCTAGTCCCAATCCTTCTTTAGGGTCATTTCCTTTTACGTCCCAGACCCAAAGTTTCAATCCTTGGGCTCAGGGGCCAAGTTCGGCTTCTTTTACAGGATGGAATCCTATGTTTGCAACGTCGGGGGCAGGGAATCAGTTCATCGCGAGTCATCCGGGGAATGCTTCTTTCCCTGCATCGAGTGCTTATCAGTCTTTTTCTCCTCTATCTAATGCATGGAACCCCTACCAGGGGCTTACATCTTCAGTCAATACTTCAGCGGGGGGAACTAGTCTGGGTCTTGGTAACTCGGCGTGGGGAGGAGGTTCTTCTCCGTTTTCTACGGGTCCTTTCTGGCAGACTGGTGCCTCATCAAATCCAGGCTATTCTTTTCAGAATGTGGGAAATCCATCCCATCAAGGATGGAATTCTCAGGCTCCGCCGCGATTACCATTTCTGGCAACGTTAAACTTGCCAGACTTGGCGAAGTTAACTAATGACCCGATTCGATATAGTCCGGGTTGGCCTTCGGTTCCAACCAAACTTCCTTCAGACATTCCTAAGTTTGAAGGTAAGAATGGTGAAGATCCGGCGGACCACGTCACCACATTCCACTTATGGTGTTCATCCAACTCTCTGATCGACGATTCGATTAGATTGAGATTATTTCAGCGCACCTTAACTGGAAACGCCGCGAAGTGGTATATAGAGCTTACCGGGGGCAGTTTCGCCACATTTGGAGAACTGGCTGTCACTTTTCTTAACCATTTCCAGTTGCCTGTCAGATATGAGGCTGGGACCGAACTCCTGGCTAATTTTAAGCAGGATGAGGCAACTCACATTTCTGATCATATTCCGGAATGGAGGAGAAGGAAGAGGCTAATTAAAGCCCATATTCCAGGTGAGTTCCTTCTCGAGTGGTTTTTGAAATCGCTTCAGTCAGATATTTCAAAGGATGTATCCATGTCAGGGGTATATTCCGAGGAGCAGGCCATCTTTAGGGCCCAGCAGTTAGAGTTGATCTATTCTCAGTCTGGCATGCTTTACAAGTATTTGCCTAATGCTCCTCGCTCCAAATTGGATCTCTCGAAACCCAAACCTGGCCCGCATGGTGACGGACTTGTCGAATCGGTCAGTAGTAGTGCAGCCAGCCTGCTTTCTCAATTGCAGCAGTTGTCTTTACAATCTGCTTCTTCTGGTCAGGCTGTGCCTGCTGATTCTTCACCTTCCCAGTCTTTGTCCATTAATGCTGTCCAATCTTCTGAACCCAAAGGAAATCAACAGTCCGATGGGAAGAAGAAGGGACGTAATAGCAAGAATGGGAAGGGCAATGCAAATAAGACCAACGAGCGTGTTGGTGAAGGGCAAAAGGAGAAAAAGAAAGTTAAGTTTCCGTGCAAGCTTTGTGCTGGAGACCATCTCACGCATCTTTGCCCGAAAATTCGGGATGCTCAGCGCCTGTTATCTCAGCAGGGTTCTTCTAGTTCCCAGGCTGTGCTAACAAACCCTTTTCCCCAAGGGCAGCAATTAATTGCTGGCGCGAATCAAAATCCTGGGGCTTCCTCTGGAGGTCCTCAGGAAGGGGAAATTCCATCGAATCTCTTTATGATGAGTGCTCACGTGGATGTCGCTACGAGATCCCGTGATTATGGCGGAGAGGAATCTTCGAAAGCTAAGGAAGTTCCTGATGCTACTGAGCCGCTTCATATCACGAAGCCAACTGTCGAGTCTATGCCTCGGATACTGAAGGCATCCTCTAAGCGGTCAACGATTAATCCGAACATGAGGGCTGCCTAGAACTACTCGATTGTAGAAGATCTGGCGCAGAGTCCTTGTGCTATGTCAGCTTTAGAGGTACTCCAGTCTTGTCCGGCTCAGCGCAGTGCTTTGCTCACTGCCATTGGAGATATAGATCCGAAAAATTCTCTTCTGATTACCTTTGATATGAAGAATTTTAAGAAGAGACTTCCTCATCATATGGCCTTCCATATTAAATCATCGTACCGGAAGACTAATATCTTTCGCACGATCGTTGATGAGGGTGCTTCTACTTGCGTGATGTCTCTCGCATGCTGGAAGACACTAGGATCTCCCAAAGCTGTTCCATCTAGCACTATTCTTACTGCATTCGATGGCCATTCTCATAAGCCCCATGGTATTGTCCCGGCTTTGCCCATCTGTGTTGGGGGCAAAACCGTTAACATAGAGGTTGAGGTAGTAGATGCAGCCTTGGACTACAACCTTCTGTTGGGGAGAAACCGGATATATGATATGGATGCCATTGCATCTTCACTATTTCGGATAGTATGTTTCCCCCACGAAGGGAGGATAGTTACGGTGGATCAACTGGACTGTCCTCCTGTAGACCTGGATGCGCCTCCCGACTCATCTGTCCCTAAGTTGGACAATACTAAGGCACCTATCGAGAATCTGGGAGTTGGAATGTATTCTTCCCTGATGGGATCTTTTGATCTTCCTCCTCCTAAGGTGTCTATCAATGCTATTTCATCCTCCAAGGCTCCCCTTCAAAGAGAGTTCTTTCGAACTCATTATTTTTCGGACCCTTGGACCTTACCTTCCCCAACTGCCACTTTGGAGGAAGGGCAAGTGGGTGGAATGGCATTCCCGATTTCTGCAGCTGAGATTTCATATCAGTCTGTTGTTGACACTGCAGAGTCTGATCCAGCTCCTCTTTCGCCGGAAGAGTTGGATGGTGATGTGGCTCCGGCTTGGACGCTTACTTCTTCTTATGCCCAGGATTGTCTAGATACAACTCTTCCATCTGAAGAGGCCATCCTGGAAGCAATGACAGGTATAGAGAGACCGTGGGATGACTTGCATCATCGGTCTTACTTCCTACCTGACTTGAGCGAAGTCGAAGCTAGTTTTCCAAGTCCTCGGTCTCCTGGACCTGTTCACCCAGTCTTGAGCCCCTTAGCACCAGCACAGGTTTATGCTGAAGGGAACATGGCTGTGATCTCTCCGACTATCCCGGTGAACATCTCCAGGAATCCCAACATTATCGAGAATGTTTTCATTGGAGCTGAATGTTCCCGTGAAGAAGTTCAAATCTATACCGAGCTCTTCAAAGAGTATAGGGATGTTTTTGCTTGGTCTTATGAGGAAATGCCTGGCATAGACCCATCTATCGTCCGGCATGAGATCAAGACGTATGAAAACGCTAAGCCGGTCAGGCAAAAACTTCGTCCGGTTAATCCTAGGAAGGCAGCAGCTATCAAAGCTGAAGTTGAAAAGCTGCTTAAGGCGGGATTCATTTCCCAGTTCCTCTGACTGAATGGGTTTCAAACCCCGTTCCTGTTGATAAAAAGCAAGGAACAATTCGAGTGTGCATCGATTTCAGAGACCTGAATAAGGCGTGTCCTAAAGATAATTACCCCACACCCTTCATTGATCAGATTGTTGATGAGTGTGCCGGTAACGAAATTTTTTCCTTCATGGACGGTTTTTCTGGTTACAATCAAATTACTATCCGTCCAGAAGATCAACATAAGACCGCATTTATTTGTCCCTGGGGTACGTTTGCATATAAGAAAATGCCTTTTGGTCTGAAAAATGCTGGAGCTACTTTTCAACGGGCCATGTCTTACGCCTTCCACGACATCAAGAAAATTATAGAGGCATACTTAGATGATCTAGCTGCTCATTCTCGAAAGAGGATGGATCATCCAGGTCACCTCCGGCAAATATTTGAGAGATGTCGTTTTTATAAAATTCGTTTGAATCCGAACAAGTGCGTTTTCGCGTTAACATCCGGTCGGCTGTTGGGATTTATTGTGTCTAATGAAGGGATAAGGGTAGATCCCTTCAAGGTTGAGGCAATACTTCGGTTGCCTCCCCCGTCTTCAATCCGTCAACTTCAAAGTCTCCAAGGGAAGTCTAACTTTCTTCGGAGGTTTATCGTTAACTATGCTGAGATTACAAAGGGATATATGAGACTGTTGAAGAAAGGAGTCCTTTTTCTTTGGGACGACTATGCTCAACGCTCATTCGATGCCTTGAAAAAGGCATTGACCTCTGCTCCTTTACTGAGTCCACCCGATTATAGCAGAGATTTTCTTTTGTATCTGGCTACAGCAGAATCTACCATTGGTATGGTTAAGTTCGGAAGGATGATGCTGCAGTGACATATTTATTTTACCTTAGTCGAGAATTTGGTCGGACCTGAGCTAACGATACACCCAGATAGAAAAATTAGCCTTAGCAGCAGTTCATGCTGTGCAGCGACTCCGGCATTATATTATTCTTCGCAAAACTTATGTCTTGGCAGCTGCCAATCCATTTCAGTTTGTCCTCAGCAGGCGAGTGATTGGGGGCAAATATAATAGATGGATTATGATTTTACAGGAATTTGATCTAGAGTTCATGTCTGCCAAATCCAAGAAGTCATTAGTTTTTGCGGAATTGATCTCTGAGTTGCCTTGTGGAGAGGCGATGATCTATGATGAGTCCTTTCCGGACGAACACTTGTTTCTGATCTCTCCACAAGATCCTTGGTATGGGGACATCATTGTATATCTCCAGACTGCGAAGTTTCCCTCTTCTTTTCGAAAGATGAGCGTTGTAAGCTGCGTCACTTAGCTAAAAGTTATCTGATTATTGGTGATGCTTTGTACCGTCGAGGGGTTGATTCAATCCTAAGACGCTGCTTAACTTTCGAAGAAGCTGAGGTTGTGCTCAATGATTCTCACGGTGGAGCTTGTGGGGGTCATTTATCAGGGCTTGCTACAGCCCAAAAGATTTTGCGTGCTGGCTACTTCTGGCCCTCGACTTTCAAAGACTGTATTGAATCGGTCAAGAAGTGTCATCCTTGTCAAGTGTATACTCGAAAAATGCGCGCTCATCCAGCTCCGCTTTTTCCAGTCGTTACTGTCGGACCCTTTACGAAGTGGGGTATGGATTATACTACTTGTAACCCGCCTTCGGCAAAAGGTCACAAGTACATTATCGTAGCGGTAGACTACTTTACGAAGTGGGTCGAAGCTATGCCTACTTTTGGGAACGATGGTGAGACTGCAGCTCTTTTCTTCTTCAACCAAGTCATTGCTCGTTTCGGTATACCTAGAGATATTGTCACTGACCATGGCAGTCACTTTCAGAACAGTATGATGGCTGAGTTGGCTCTTAAATTGGGTTTCCGGCAGGAGCATTCATCTCCATATTATCCTCAGGCCAATGGCCAGGTGGAAGCAGTGAATAAGTCCTTGAAGACAATTCTTCAACGGACGATTGATAAACATAGATCCAACTGGCACATTATGCTATATCCTGCACTCTGGGCATACAGGACGTCAGTTAAAACTGCAACTGGCTTTACTCCGTTTCAGTTAGTCCACGGGGTAGAATCCGTATTTCCCATTGAATGCGAGATTCCTTCCCTTAAACTGGCTGTTGAGCTCCTTCCTGACACTTCTAGTCTGGCAGAGCGGCTTCTTCATCTAGAACATCTTGATGAGCAACGTCGAGATGCCGCCACGTTGAACGAAGCGCATAAAAACCGAGTCAAAGTCCAGTACGATAAGGCGGTTAAGCCTAGGGTCTTTTCCGAAGGTGACCTTGTTTTGGTCTATGCCCAAGAAAAAAGATGCCTTGGGGGCAGGAAAGTTTAAGTCGATGTGGTATGGCCCCTATATCGTCAAAAAGGTCCTTAAGAAAGGAGCGTATACCTTGGTTGACTTTGAAGGAAATGAGTTGTCGGAGCCCCGAAATGGGCTCTATCTGAAGAAGTATTATGCCTAGGTTTTGGCCTGGCATTTTGCTTTGTATATAGTAGTTTTTTGTTTTGTACATATCTGTTTGATTTTCGATTTTTGATGGGATGGTGATGTTTTTGATCTGCTTTGGCAGGTTGTGTTGATGTCATGAGTCATTATGGTTTCGCCGATGGTGCTAGTAGACACACCCGGAACTTAGCTTCCGCGGCTTGAGTGCTTCATTATCCTTCCGGTCAGCTGTTGGTATCAAGAGGGGTCTGCATTGGTCCTGCTTCCAATAACGTAGCAGAATACACTGCAGTCATTCATCTACTCTCGGAGGCAATATCCTTGGGTGTTGATTCGTTGGTAGTTTTCTTGGACTCCCAGCTGGTGGTGTCGCAGTTGAACAACACTTATCGAGTACGAGATCCATTTTTATTACGATTGTTCTTGAGGGTACGTTTGTTACAAAGGTCATTTCAATTTTTAACATTCATTCATATTCCTCGAGCTGAAAATTGGTTTGCTGACTCATTGGCTAATCAAGCTTTAGATTGGCATATTAATCATTCAATACAATAAAATCTAATCATCAAAAACATCATACATATGATACATTTATCACATCACATCAAAATATCGCTGTATATATATCATCAGTATGTCAAAAAACTTTACAAAATTTTGGATCCATCAATGCCGTACAAAACTTGGGCTTATGCCCCATCATGTTCAGTCTCAAAAAATATACAGTCATCTAATATGTAAAAACTATCTACTCCTGAGGACCCTGCCCAGCGTTTCTATAGAACATCACTGCGGTGGCCACACGGCGGAACAGTCTAACCCAGTCCCGGGGTACTCCTACAACCCGTCTCTGGACGGCTTCTGGCAAGTCCTCCACAGCAGCCAGAGGGATTTGGCGGGTTAGTCCCTCCAAGTTTCTCTGCACGGCCTGGAGGGTCCTGTCAGAATCCGGTGTCTCTGCTTCACCTCTGCGGCGCTTGTGACGTGCTAGGCCCTCAGGACGCACTGGTCCAACATCTGAAACATGATCATTTTTTCATTTGTCAGTCATTATGAATCCAATCCAAAAACATGTTTGTTTTTCATTTTTCATACATATTTGAAAAATCCAAAAAAAAATCATATAAGTTAAAATTTTTGAAAAAAACTTACCGACTGCTCCCCATGCTGCACCGGGTGGAAGTACTAGATCTGGATCTCCTCGGAAATCCATCCCGGCATAGGGGTAGTCATCCACTGCGATGATTTGTTCTCTCCACCATAAGAAGAACTCATCATCCCAGGTGGTGCGGGGTACCTCGCTGCCCCCCAGTCTCTTCATCATGTCTGCCCAACGGGCAATTCTTGGGTCCCGAGGGCTGCTGATAGTCGAGATGACTTTGGGTCTCAAAGCTGGAACTCTCTCGAAGAAGAATGTAGTCAAAATGGTTCCATAGCCAAAGTGTTTTGTTTTTGTTTGGCGAATGGAGGTCAGTTGTTGTTTCATGTTCTGTAGCAGGGCAGTGCACCAATCATACACATGAATTAAGCACTCTACGGCTATGCTCATGTGCGTCCTAGACGCCTGATGCAGTGAGGCAGATCCTGCCACTCTGCCGATGGTGAATAGGAGGATCTTTATGTGCAAGTCCCTGATATCTCTGATTGCAATCTGTGTGCCAACTTTCTTGGAATTTTCTATGCAATAGATTTGGACATAGTCCTCCACGGTTAACCCTCCCGGGGGCCTTCCGTGCAGATCCACTGGGTCTCCCCTTCTGGAGAGTCCAGTGATGAAGTATATATCTTCCACTTCTATGCGTAGTGGCATTTGATCAATGATGAAACAATCCTGATCCGGTTCCCAATAATTTACCAGCATTTCAAGCAATCTCACATTACTTTTCATATTGGGCATTTTGAAAAATTGAATAATCCACAGTTTCGGAGGACATTTTGCGCTGTTTGATCTTCCATGACCTCTTGGTCTATTGCACTATGCTCGCGTTCCCTCCATGAAATTGTCATCCTGAAAAATTCATTAAAATTTGCATTAGAAACTCATTTTTGAAATTCGGACTTGCGCATACGCTAGTTTCGCTGTGCACAGTCGCGTATACACGCGACTTTCCTTCTTTGAACCCGCGTATGCGCAGATACGCGTTTTTTAATAAGGGTTTCCAGGTAAAAATCCACTTAATTTTAAATTTTAAACGGACAAAATGAATCAACAGGATGAATAAGGAGCCTACCTGAAGTTTCGCTGAATTCTGACGGTCGGTTGTTGCTGATTTGACGAAACAAGTTTTTAGCTCCAGAGCTCTTTTCCAAATCAACTATGCAATAATGAACCAATTGAGAGGTAATTTGTGTATTTATGGCTAAAAAATTGAAAATTTTCGCAAAAATTTCCTTGTGCTTATTTTTTCGATCTGTCTTATGCTGTATAACTCGATTGCTTGGAAGTGCCCAGTTTGGTATATTTCAGGTACATTTTTGACATTTTCGAGATTTTTCCCGGTTTCTGGCCCATGTGTTCAGACTCTTCACGGCAGGTATATGATCTTCACTGGCATATAGGTTAGGGAATCACTTTCCGTTGCATCTTGCATTCTAGCCTCCATACTGATCACTTGCCTTAGGGTCGATCCCATGAGGTCATGAGTATTATACCCATTTCACTCGCCGATTTTTAAATCATGACTTGATGGTAGAGCCTTCCTTTACATGGGCTTCCTAGTTAGTTCCTCGCTATCACTTGTTGCCCATGCTGCTTTTTATGTAGGCTCGGGAGTCCTCTTTAGTCCCGCCATGTCTTTCGTGTTGAAGCTTCATTCTTCGCCTTCATCACTTATCATTTTTCTGGCTTATACCCTAGAGGCTCCCTGGTGTCGTTAAGTTGTATTACTGCATTGCATATTGGCTACTTGTTTATCCTGGCCTTTAGCCGGCTTCATTTGGACTCGATGTTTAAACCAACTTTTGACCTTGACTTTCTGTACAAGTTAACCATTGCATGCACTTAGCTATCACGACTTGACACCTTTGTACCCATGGATGGAACTTTCCTCTGAGTATCACTGACCAGTTTTCGCCACCTTGCATTGAGCATAGGATTGTTCCAAACCCCGGAACTAGTGCATCTGCTTTCTTGATACTCGTTCTATCCATTGTACCATAGCATTCTTTTATTCTTTTTTCGGCTTATTATGAAAAAGACAAAAAAATCAAATATAACAAAAAGAGCGGGAACGGGATGTATCTTCGTTATTTTGATGGCAGTACAGAGTCAGTTTTGTCGCCCTTGAACAAAGCACATATACTTATATATATTTCCTTCATTTGGGATGGTGCTAGTTTGACCTAGGTTCAGCCTTTACCATGTTTCACTTGTCAGTTCTCCCCCGGTCGGTTATCTCTTCCGATCATATGGAGAGTTTTTTTTGCCTCCTGCAAGACAGACTTATACAGTGTCACTTTTTACTGCCATGGTCATCATAGAGTCGTGCTTTTGTTCAAGGGAAGTCTAGCCTGAGTCGGCCATTCTGCGGTGTCTCTTGACTCATTATTCAGTCGGCCTTCCCGGTCTTGTCAGTATCATGTTCTATCACATCGGATGTTTTGATCTTCTGCTCGTGCTGGTTTGAGAAGGTCCCCATTGACTTCTTGCCGGCGGGTTTGTCTCTTATCGACTACGACACATTGCTCTGAGAGCAATCCTAGAGCCGCACCTTGGGCCTATTTCCATCATTGATAGGTGACCTCGTGCTCAGCATTTGATCATCATCATGGGTCTTTGACTGAGTGGTTTCCCCTGTGTTCGACGTCGGCACACATTATCACACTTGGGATTCGTGCAGTACCTGGATTTCCATTTGACCCTATCGGTGGATTTCTCGCCTCTGTGTCAGCTTTCATTATTGGTTGGTTCAGAGGGTTTCTTCCGTGCGCTAGCTTCATCTTGTGCACGTCGAAAACGTACTTCGGTTTTGGTTCCATCACTCTACTTCGTCCGATTCCTTCCAAATCTTGGCCTGCGGGTTACACTCGCGCTGGACTGATGTGGGATGCCTTAATGCCTTCCTTCCAGCGGATCTTTTCCCATCGACTCCGACTCATTGCTCTGGGAACAAGATCTAGAGTCTTTTTGTCAGTACCTTAGGGTTTGCAGTCATCAGTGGCAGACTCTTCGCTATCGACAGTGGGGATTCATCATTGCCTCTTGATTGGTAGATTCTTTCAAGTGTTCGACTTCAACTCATTCATTCACACTTGTCAGATTGTACTGGGGCACTTTGACACTCATTATCATTATCGGTGGGTTGTCTCACGTTGGTTAACGGGAAACATCATTGCCCGGTAATCCAACGATTTCTCACATGGTCGACTTCAGCTCATTTATTCCCAGTGTGTAGAATTGTGCCGTTGTGATCGGTGAAGACCTCGGGTTGCATCGGCATTTCTCGGTTCACTGTTGACAGTTCTCCCAGTTTCTGCCAGTGTTGCCGTCCACCCTTATATGTTGCAGTTCAGCACAGCATCATCTTATATGTTGATCCCCGAGTTGCGTGATTGTACCGTTTGATCCGCCTCTTATGATCCGGTACTTGGAGATTCAGTTACTTGATCAGACATCCAGTTGCACTATCTTTGATCAGCTTTCTATATGTGATACTTGGACATTGATACAAACTTGTCTTTCCGGGCCCTGCTCAGATGATTCACTATGTATTTTCAGTTCAGTTATACTTGTATACATGTTGGATTTATTCAGTACTTTCTATATATATGATGTTTTTTTGACTGAGCATGGGTATGTCCGCCTCAGCATGGGTTGACTCTCTGGTTTCTTTCATTGGTTTTTGGCAGGCTGAAATCTGGTGAAGTCCTCTCTTGTCCTTGCGAAGTTTTTTCTATGTGCATAATACATTTCGGCCATCATGTACCCCTTCTGACCTCATATATTAGGGGGCATCTGTTATAGCATCATTTCTCACCTTGACTTGATTCATGATTGCTTCATGGCTTTATGGGCACCCATTCCTACAGACTTGGACAAATTCACTTAAAAACAGTGGAAAATCCTTCATACGCGACTATGCCCGTGTTTTTCCGCGTGTATACGCGAGTACAGCTAGACTTTCCGCGTATGCCATTTTAATGATTAAAAAATATATAAAAATCCCTAATTTCGCGCTGGGTTGATGGTTACTCAGGTAGTTCAACCACCCCAGCCCGTGGCCAACTGTTTCCAACTGCTGAAACTACTTGGAAGGACTATAAAAGGACCTCATATGTATGGCCTAAGGGAGAGAGAGAATTATTATTATTATACTCTGTTGGTTCCCTATCCAAGTCTGATTCCCCGTGCCTCCTGCACTTTCCCAGTTCATTTCAGGAAACCCTTGTTTCCTTGAGATATACATCCCTTTATATGTTATCTCGTATGCACCTGTTTGGAAGGAGTCTTAGCGAGGCAAGGGCTGGACGAATCCGGACGACGGTCTGCGAAGGCCTTGGAAGGATCAGGTGATCTCTCCACTTACTTTTGTACGTACTATTTTTATAATACAGAAGTATCATGCTGTTCCCGAAATAAACGTGTTAGTGTATGCTTTAATGTATGAAGAATATTTGTTATACATGCATTCATTATGATTTATTTAATGTTTTATATGAATCACACTAACATATAGAGTAGAAATATACTATACAACTTGTCCTTTGTGCTGGTTTCTTCTTGTATTTCAGGTGAAGGAGGAAGGACGGTATTTTTCCAACTGCATTCCCGATGGCTTTGACAGATTCATCGCCCCAACAGTGAAGAGGAAGATGGGGAAGTCGAACCCCATATAGGAACAACAATTGGCATGTCCAACTCTGGATGAGAATCTAGAGTCCATCGATTTAGATACAACCTTCTAGTGTGACCCATGAAGTATGGAAATCAAGTCTCTGTCCTCCTTGGATTCAAAATGAAATGTAAAGAATCCTCTTCCGTAGAATTTTATGGATATTTTCCTTTGGATGGATTGGGACCAGTTACGATCCACCAATTTTTGCACAGTCTTTGGGGAAGGCCAAAGGCCAGTGAACTGGACAACCAGCCCCCTTTCAACTAAATAAATAGAAGCTCTGTGAGGAAGAGCTAGTGGGAGGACGATCTACAACATATCATACAACTTCTTAACGAATTTTGAGAGGGTAGGGTGAGGAAGCAGAGGTCCCAAAGAGGAAATGAGAGAAGCGAAGGCAGAGGTTGCTGCAACATTAGGGACAATGGAAGTATAGTCATTTTTCGAAGCAGAGAGAGGATCAACATTCTCCCCTCCCAGAGATAGCTCTGGAGGGGACATGGGAAGGAGGTGTGCGCAGGAGGGAGGGAGGCATAAGAGGCAGCATGAGGCGACCTAATAATTCCAACCTATCTGTCTCTTGAGCTCTATTATTAATAGGACCACAAGATATTTTTCTCCATGCACCAACCATCAGCCAAGCTACCAGGGTGCAATGACATGGAGCTGATGGAACCACGAGGCCTTGGAACCCTAAGCCTTGGAACCATGCCAAACTTTAATCCAAAATAATTTTTGATCCCTAGGGGGTTTTTTAGGCTACCATATACTGTTGGGAAGGTCTTTCTGAGGTCTATCCAACCATGGACTCTACAAGAGCATATGACTTAAACTTATAGGGCATAAATTCCTTGAAATCTAGGCAAAAATGTCCATCGAGAATACTAGTCATTTTTTAAAATTCATCCCTTATTTTCTTGATATGATGGTTCTCAACTATTGACTGTAGCTACCAGCAACCTCCCCTTGATCTTTTTGAACACTTTTCCCAAATCATATCCCATTCAGGTCCACATAACCATGCTAACAATCTCCTTTGACACAATCATCTCATCCATGCCCTG
Source organism: Pinus albicaulis (assembly GCA_034641835.2). Classification (NCBI taxonomy): domain Eukaryota; kingdom Viridiplantae; phylum Streptophyta; class Pinopsida; order Pinales; family Pinaceae; genus Pinus; species Pinus albicaulis. The sequence continues at coordinate 259,659,509 of CM076570.1, forward strand.
AGGTTGACATCATTGCTAACACAATAATACGAACTTCCAACACAACAATGCCAAGAAAATGTTGGTTTAGCTGGTTCTATTTCCAGGCTTGAGCCACTCAATCATTTCATGACATAGTGTGTGCTCCTCCTAGCTCCCAATTGCCTATGATGGATAGTTAGATTATGATGTTCAAGTTAAAGCTTATGGCAAACCATTTAGATGGATAAATCCAAGGCTAGTAGTTAAGAGGTGGCTAGTTGGTGAGGAGTTCATGAGGTGAGCAGTTAACGAAGAGGTGGCTAGATGGTGAGGAGTTCAAGAGGTGGCCAGTTAACAAAGAGGTGAGGAGACAACCAAATAGTGAGGAGGTGGAAGGATTGTATAGAAGGATAAGGAAAGTTATAACTGTTGCATAACCTCTACTACAACATTATTAGATCCATTGTTAGAGCCTAAGTGATTGCAGTTTCAATGCTTACCAAAATGGCCACAAAGGATTTTATTTTTATTATTTTTATAATTTGGGTGTTAAATCTAATAATTTTTAAAAATAGGTTGCATACACTAGATAATAAAGTCACATATCATAGATTTACACTAATCATAAATTCAAAATGCATGGAATTTTATAAAAAAGGAATAAATCTATTTTAAAAAGATTGAGTTTATATTTAATTTCAAGAAAATTATAAACATGGTTGTAAATTTGCAAATTTGGGTTGGATTAATATGTGGTTAGCATGGTTTTATTACTTGACCAAAAACCATGACCCTTGGTGGAGGCAAGTACTAAAAATGAGTTTGATCTACACTTATTACACTTGTTAATGGAAAAATTTTACATTTGTTAAGAGTCTATATTAGAAACCTAGTAACCGTCATATCTAATTTTAACAACTAAATGGTTTCCTTTCAGAATAGAAAAAAATTACCGAAATTCTTGAAACAAAAAGTTGCAAGAGCAAAAAAAAAGGAAGAACAAGAGTGACTACTAGCCATACTCTCCATAAGTATTTTCAAAAAGTTATATATTTTTTTTACATTTTTTAGAATGAACATATTTATAATGTTAAGGAGTTCAAGGAGGACTAACGGTGTTCAGATGAAGCTTTGAATAATTACAAGTGAAGTGTATAGTGTTTCATTGAATTTTATACTTCGATATTCATAATAGCATTGGTGCATCTAATTTGTAGTAGTCCTCTTTCCTCTATTTCACCACCAGGAAACACAAAGGAATTAAAATTGGAGATATAGTGAAAATAATACACGCAAAACTATTCATATATTACTTCAAAACCAAATTACATCCACATATATAGTTCTTATGAGATCCAATAGGTTCCAATTTAATAAGGAGATTTATTGTTGAGAAAATATCTCAACAACTCAACCAACCAACAAAACAAATCTTCCTATATACTAATGTAAGTGTTATTTCCAAGTCCCTCACTTAACACTTACATTACAAAATCAACATTACATGAATCACAAATTACATTTCAAAGATGAGTGACATCTTTCTGATATGGTCTTCATTAGAGCTTCTACCCACTTTGAAATATCATGGACCAAACTCTTTCTCCACCACAATCTTCGAGCTTCCCACTTGATTCACTTAAGGTAAATTGTCTCTAACCATTGTTGATGAACATGTAATATCAACAATATTGACAAACTTAGCTCGTTGGAGCTTTCATGATAAATTTGTCAAGCAATGAACCACTCTATGGACCTATCACCATTTCTCAAATATTTCACTTTCAACTATCCGTCAGTTGCTAGGAAGGCGGTCTAGGTACTAGATGTGTTCAAATTTGACCAAAAAACTTGACATGCCTCACACACATGGATCTCTAATATAACTTATGAGGCTTCCGAATTATAATAAACTGTATTCATAATTAAATCAACATTATGTTCACAAGGCTTCCAAAACTATTGACTTAATTATGTTACTTTGTTCATTAATTAATTCCGCACTTTTAATTTACAAATCAAATCAAACCAAAAAATAAAATACTTAGTGATACCAATATGTATAAAGTGTTGGAAAACATTATTTTTGACATGTGTATCAATCATACTACACAATGACGACCTCATATATTTTAAGGTCAAGTTTGCCTTTCCAATTTCATTTGTTAAACTAATATTATTATGAAGAATATTGTACCACCTCATGCATTTTGCAACCAGAGTGTTTATATTGTGATAATCCTTTATTCAATCAATTATATATACCTTCATAATTAGGTGCACACCTCTTCATGAATTCATGCACTATGTTTAATCTATTGCTGCAGATCCCCATGCCCAAAAATTGTGAGGAATTTTAAACTATATCCTATGAGTGGATTGATTGTGAGATCCCATCTACATTTGTATTGTTCACATATTCACTTTGCAGCAACTGGTTGTAAGTTTCCAGACCGAGTTGGCATTTCTGCAAACACAACTTGCGAGTCAACATTATTCCCAGCGTGGTGAGACCCAACATTTGTAACCTGCATACATTCTCCTCCAATCATCTCAAAAACTATGCAAAGGAATATCTTCCTCAACCAAATCTACTCTACATCAATTTATTTTAGTACTACTTCCAAAGTTGTTGCTCATGTGCCAATAGTTGTTGTTTCTTAGCCAATTCTTCCATTTATCTTATAACTCGAAGTCTTCTTCTAGCCTCAATGTTTGGGACACAGCCTCCTCTTCATCATCAGTCACAAAATAAAGATTGTGCCCGATCAGACAGAACTCGTAAGCAGTGAACACATAAAACACAAGGGTTTCCAATTCTCCATCCATTACACTAGTCCAGGCATACTTGTAAGCAGTTATGGTGATCAAAGCGTAAAATACAATGTGGATGAAGTAAATATAGTAGATCACCAAAATATAATAATGCTGAACAGATTCAACTTCATCAGATTCATCGTTGCCTTGCCATCTGTATGTGAAACTTGACGCAAATTCTCTATACAATGGGCAACAAGACTACAAAATAACAAATCATCGCACACATTTCCCAGAACCCACTGATAGAACCACTACATTGTAATATGTGCCATCCTCAGATTTGGTAATTTGATTTTAGGAGCAGTGGCAGGGCATGAGACAAGAAAATCGAATTGCAGAGGAATTCATATTTGAGAAGATTGTGAATATACCAACACTTCATGATAGGTTTATTGAGGAAGACGAATGATAGCTTTCTTGAGAATTGATAATCGCCACAACAAGCATGTGACTGGACCTGCACATTTGGGAGAGCCAATCCTTTTCCAATAGCCAGTGCATCCAACGTATGATAATTGGACAACAAATTCAACAGATTCATGATCTTGTGGTAATTCAGAGCCATAACAAACAAAATACTTGGAATCAAACCGATATGGGCTCTGATACCAATAAAGAAATTGAAATGGGAGACATAGTGCACATAATACACATAAAACTATTTGTACATTACTTCAAAACCAAATTACATCTTACATTTATAATGCTTATGAGATCCAACATATTTCAGAGATTTCTTACTAAAAAAATATTTCAACTACTCATCCAACTAATAAACCAAATCTACCTACAAATGTAAGTTTTATTTCCAAAATGAAACATATTTCCATGGATCCCCCCGATCGGGGTGCCCAGCTGTTATCATAAAGGTGGCAAGTGCGCCCATCAAGGTTCATTAATACCATCGAAGATGATCTGTCAGATAGGTATTCAGAAGTGTGTGAGCGCCGGCATAGACATTATGGCGCATGATGGACAGAGTGTAAGGCAAGGCTGCGGAAAATCAGCAGGGAATTTGGTAAGTAATTTAACCCAGCCCCTTCAATCCCGCACGCATAATCCATTGCATGCGAGAGACTGGAGGTGGCATCGAAGGCGATTCAAAGCACTGCATCCAGGTTTTAACTTGACGCTGTACGGGTATGTTCTTATGATTATCTCAGCTCTAATGATCGTATATGAAGATGTTTTGGTCTGTTTTCAGTCTTCTAATGGTAGTTTGGGCCTTAGGCTGAATTTTACGCGGCTTAACCCTGAACCGGAACCTGTTCCTCCTTGCTTCAGAGACCCTAGTAGTTGCTATGCACCCGTAACTCTCCCTGGTCGTTTGCATGGCTGTAGTACTTTCATTTCTATGTATTATCAGCGAGTTACTCATAAGAATATAGGGAGAAATTTACCCTATAGCAACTCCTCTGTTCTTGTTTTTTCTTCTGGTCGAAGGAATGGGAACATAGGGTGTAATAGCATAAATGGTATGCGTGAATTCATCAGCCAGGGTTCTGGGTGCGTCTTCTTATCTGCCAGGCATCCTTGTCATGCTAGGTTATGTTGTTGTTTGGGTCAGGCTAATCCTATTTATGGCATTGCTCAACTCTATCGTAATGTAGGGAAGACTCAGAGGCTCTTGTCTGTTGGTAGTTATATTCAGCAGAGATTGTGCTTGGTTAAGGTAGTGCTACTCCTTAGTTTGATTTATGAAAATACAATGTTTGGAACTGTTACTGTCAGTCCTATTATGGGGAGTACTGGGAAGTTAGGGTCAGTCGCCCAGTATCGTGTTCAGCACATTCGCTTGTTTATAGAGTCAGCAAATCCTAACTTGGTCTATCCCCTGGGTAAATTGCTCTGTCAAATCATAAGTTGGGATAGCAAGCCTTCTAATGTTAATCCCGACAACCCTCGACCTGAGCTCCTGAATCGATGGTTTAGTAATGGAAAGAGGCGTTCACGCCGGTCTGACAGTCATATTCAAAATGTTACCCTAAGGTGCATGGCCTTGTTCTGTTTTAAAGCTCTTTCTTACTCTGTTCAATTTTGTATGCCAGAGCTTGTTCATACGTTCCCTCCAACAATGGGGAAAAGACAAAACAGGGCAGCAAGTGCCAAAGGAAAGAAGCCTGTTCAATCTGAATCAGTCCCTAAGAAAAGGGGCCGGAAAACAAATCTGGAACATCTAGAAATGCTAGCAGTCAATTATGTCATTAGTAATTCCTCTGAAGTTAAAAATGATATTTGCAGATGGGAAAAGGAAATTCAGCTGGAACCAGAAGACAATGAGACAGAGGCTGAGATCCTAGATTTTATTACAGATCCAGGCCATACCCGAGGCAGGCTTACACTGTTCAATCAGATAGTACATACTTACTGGATTGTAAAATGTTTGCTAGCAAAAGCAATATATAGTAATCACCCAATTCAAGCAAAGACTGAAGCACTGCAGCCAGACTTGCGTACTCAGGCACAGCTTTTGGAAATTCAGGACCAACAGCAGCATATAAAGATCACCCAATACCAAACTGCAGATAGAGTCAGCAGGCTAGATGACAAAGTAGGGCGCATGGAAAAACTCCTCCAGAAGATTCTTCAGCGCCTCAATCAAGTAGACATGCCAAGAACAACTGTTCAAGCCCCAGCCCCGGTCTCTTCTTCTGAGGGATAGCAGTATTATCTTGTTAAACTTGCTGGTTTTTGTTGTTACTTATGAACTTTTATAGTATGTTATGTTTGTATATATTAAAATAGTCCAAAAGATAGCGCAAGAAAACTATAGACGTAAGAGACAATTTCAGTACTGGGATGCACATCATGCTTTTCGATAGCCAACAGACCTGGTTTCCCTCAGGGCAGGTTGAGGCCAAAGAATGACTTTCTAATTTTTGTAACTCATATATATATATATATATATATATAAATTTATTGATAGATATACATATTTTTTAATTACAATTTTATTATATATATATATATATATATAAAATATAAATATAAATATTAAGTGGATATCCAAGATGTATTAAATATTTTTTTTTGAGGGAAAGAAATGAAGGATGATATCAAACCATAAAACTAATTTTGACAATTATTGATATATTTTTCTTTATAGTTTTAAATATTTCAATTGTGATGAAGTGTTTAATAATTTTTAATAATAAAATTACTTGTAAATATGTAATCTTTCATATTTAACATCTATACCATATCACATCATTATAGCATTGTAAATGTATTTTGCAATTTAGAAAACGTTGTGACCATAGTTTGGATGAAAAAATAATAATAATAGTAAAAGTGAGCAGACATTTTATGGAAATAGCTTCCCACAAATATTATAAGGTGGTTGGATACCATTGAAAATGAACGCACTTTGAGCAACAAAGAGCTCATAATTAGCCTAAATTAATATGCTTTTCAATTTAGCAAGGTTTGAGTTAACTCCATATCATTTGGGTTTTAGTTTAAAAAAAAAATTCAAGTTTTAGTAAATAATTTTTTATGAAATTTTAATTTTAATAATTTGAGAACGATATTCTACTTTTAATTTATTTCAATATTTGTTTTTTTTATAAGTTTTACAAATATGTTTTTTAATTAAATTTTACAATTATGTTTTTTAATTTGTTTATTAGTAATTCATTGGTAATTTTTATATGTTTTAGGATATACTACTTATGAATTAAATTTTACAATTAATTTTTTTTTAATTTGTTTATTAGTAATTTATTGGTAGTTTTTATATGTTTTTAGGATATACTACTTTTTTTTTTTTTAATTGGGTTGTTTTTATTTCAAGTTTGTTTTTTGTTTTTTTGAAAAACTAAGAAAAAAATATTATAGTGCTCAAGTATATCAAGAATCTTTATTATTGCAATCTCAATACGTTGATATATAATTTCATTTTATGTGCAAACAAAATCTAGTTACTTAAAATAATCTATTGGTAGTTCATAAGAGGGTAAAATCCGAGAGTTATCAAATGTCTCTAAATCTTGATTGATTGATTTGACCATCTCTATCAATATTATACTCATTTTTATTTTTATTACTTTTTATATATAACAATAGATATATAACTAGAAAATTTTCCCAAAGGAGCAATAAGAACACCATAAAATGTCTTTCATCTTGTTGAATTACAATCTAATGAAATGTAAAATAATATGAAGCCACAAATTTAATGGAACTATTAGTGTAACTTAATGCCCTCTTATGAATCCACAATAGATATAGTTAGGTAACTAGATTTGTTTTTAACATAAAACATAAATTGTATATCAACAATCTTTATTTGTGCAATCTCATTACGTTGATATATAATTTCATTTTATGTGCAAACAAAATCTAGTTACTTAAAATAATCTATTGGTAGTTCATAAGAGGGTAAAATCCGAGAGTTATCAAATGTCTCTAAATCTTGATTGATTGATTTGACCATCTCTATCAATATTATACTCATTTTTATTTTTATTACTTTTTATATATAACAATAGATATATAACTAGAAAATTTTCCCAAAGGAGCAATAAGAACACCATAAAATGTCTTTCATCTTGTTGAATTACAATCTAATGAAATGTAAAATAATATGAAGCCACAAATTTAATGGAACTATTAGTGTGTTTTTTGTGTAATGAAGTGATGGCCACTAGAGGGTTTTATAGATTACAACTTGATTAAATGATGCAAAGGGAACTCCAACAAGACTTTAACATTGACAATCTAGTACAATAGTTTAAGCAATATAACATTGATAATCTAAGGGCACAATATTTAATAACAACTTGAGAAGATATAAAAATGTAACAATGTAATGTAGGTCAAACAAATGTATTATTTTATTATGGTTGCGTATAGTTGACCATTTGTAAGTATGGTCGACCATGATTGATTATAATTGACTATGATTTCCAATGGTTGGACATGGTTAAACATGGTTAATCATGAGTGACTATGATAGATAGTGTTTAAATGTGGTTTTGGCCATGTTATGGTTGGACATGGTTGAAAATGGAAAAACATGTTTGGTTGTTATTAACAATGGCTAAATATTGTTGACCATGTTGACTATAGTTGAACATGGTTGACTTACTCAATGATTATGTCACATTGAAACATTAATATAGGATAACATTGTTGAATTTATATGCACCTCAATGTTTATGTTCCATCATGATGGTAATCAAGAGTTATACCACATTGACTTTGGTTAACTTTGGCGACCCATCGTTGATTATGGTTAACCATGATTAACTATGATTAATTGTGTTGACTATAGTTACAATAGTTGAATATGGTTGACTATAGTAGAATATGTTAATAGGGTTGATCATTTTGACCATGGTCGACAAATATTGATCATATTTGGCTATCATTTATTATTGTGGAAAATAGTTGACTTTGGTTAATTACAGTTCTAAATGGTTAATTATGGTTGATTTTAGATTGAGTATGGTTGTCTTTGGTTGGTTAACAAACATTGACTATAGTATGTGGTTAATTTTGGTTGAATTTTTTTACACAACCCTTGTTGAATGATGCAATGTGATGTAACCATTGATGAACACTGGAATGTGACATAATGCAGCCAAAATGTATGCTACAATGTGACACAACCCTTCATGAATATCAAAATGCAATATGCAATCATCAAGTAATGTAGAAATTCAATATAAGTAACTTGAGATGAATGTCATAATGCAACAAACAATTGAGTAATATTGAAATACAACATAACGCTTGAGGAATGCCACAATGCGACATATTCCTTAATGACCATTGAAATGCAACATAATAATTGAGGCATGTAGTAATATGACATGAGTCAAATAGGATGAATTTCATCTTAAAACATAACAATTAAGGAATATTGCAATGCCAAGGTGTCCAATCATGCTTATCTTAAATTTAAAAAGAAGTTCATAAATGAGTAACCAAAGAATCAAAATCATTTGAGTAACACGTGTTTGAATAACATCTATTGGATGATGAGGATGAATAAAGTGTAGGGAAACAACAAACTAGTTATTTACACAAGCACAATAATGGCATCCTCAAAATGCTAGTTGACAAAATATACTTTCTATAATGGATAAAGAAGATAATAAGAATCTCATTAGGACAATAGTTGTAATTGAAACGGGAATAAATAAAATACATGAATCATACAACTTTGATTTTGATAAAGAAATGACATACCTTTCAAATCCTAAACATCTAATTTCTCTTCATAATTTTGGCTATCTAATTTCTTATTTACCATTTATTATTATGAATTCTTATATAAAGACATGGTATAAAGTTAAAAAGAAAAATAGAAAAACAAATAATATTGTAGATTTTTATTTTCATTGGAATAACAAAGAAATGTACACTAATATTTAATATATTAACATATGCAAATGAAATGTAAGGTGACGTATTTTCTAGAAGTTATGAATAGAAGGTGAAGTATTTTCTAAATATTATTAAAATCTATTATAACATGTGAAGAATATAATTTATTATTATTATAAATAAAAAATAATTAAAAAAATCTAGATAATTAATATAAAAAATAATAATTAATATTACATCATTTGAAATATACTCTTAAACTTAAAAGGTTTCAAATTTAACAATATATATTCCAATTTGTTAAATCTAGCCATGCATATTTATAGTACAAATTAGGAACAGCCCAGATCTTTTAAAAGACCAGCGTAGAAGGGAATTACCACAAGGTAAACTTGCTATTGGTGGCTTGTTTCATTGTTTTTTCTTGCCAATGAATCCTATTTTGAGGAATGGTTGTATCATAAGGAAGAGTTTGTTTTTGATGTATCCATAAACATCGTTTTTTATGAAATCATCAAGTCTACATTTTGAGGATGAACACTATCAATGGAAGGACATGCTCCAGTATTTTATGCATTGCTTGAGCAAGCCCCTTATACCATGTCTTTAGTTGAGAGTGTTAGCCGCCAGGTGAATTTATGCAATTGTATATGTTCTATATTCAATGATTACATGCTGTCGTGAGAAGCACTGGACATCCTGGCGCTGGTACCTGGTGCACGTACTGAATTGGGTGGTGTGGCCGCAGACGTGGTGGATCCAGCATCCTGAGACGCACCGGTGTAGCCGGAGTAGACAAAGAAGACGTCGATGGCGAACTGCCTAGAGCAGCTGCATTGAGGCCCTGATGCTCACCTTGGCTGGCGGTATAGTGACTGGGAACTAAACGTATGTGGTAATGATGGGAGAGTGATGGCGTTCGGGGCTGTTGAAGTTTCAAGGGTTTGAGCAAGAAGATATCGGGGAATAGCATTTAACGGGCAGCCGGAAAACATGATGCGGAGAATGTCGCCAATACTCTTCCACTTCCAAACGCCGCCATGATGCTATGTATTCATGTACGGACAAGGATTAAGAGTTATGTTTTTTTTTTTGAGGATACTGTTCAGACAGGAACGACGAGATTCTGTCTAAATAGTGTCACAAACAAATAGCTAGGCATGTCTGAACAACGCATTTTTCTCTGAACAGTGTCACAAACAAAAACCCCACAATAAATATCTTTAATTTGAGGACACTGCTCAGATAGGAACGACGCATTTCCTGTCTGAACACTGTCACAAACAAAAACTCCACAATGTCTGAACAACGCATTCCTGTCTAAACAATGTCACAAATAAAAACTCACAATAAAACACCTTTAATATAAAAAATTACATCTGAATCTTTTTGCCATTTATATTTACCTTTAATATAAAAATTACATCTGAATCTTTTGCCATTTATATTTTATGATAATTATTGTAACAAAGACACTGTAGAATAAATATAAATAATGTTTTGCTTTAAATTTGGTTTTGGTTTAAATTAATAATTTATTTTAACATTGGTTAATATTAATTATTAATGAGTATTAAATTTTTTATTATTTTTCAATATATTTAAAATATCAAATTTTATAAAAAAATTAAAAATTATATAATTAAATTTTAACAAAACAATAAATTAATATTTTAAAATATTAATATTAAAAATATTTTTTTAATCATTTATTTATTATTTATATTAAAACATTTATTTGACATGAAAATTTAAAAATAATAGAAATATTTATCAATTATATATATAATACAAATAATATGATGATGATGATGATGATTAACGTCTACTAAGACCAATGCGGCCTATCAGATCTCAAGAAAGGAAGAAGAATCTAAGTTTGATTCTTCAAAATCTTGTTCCTATGATCAAAGAGAAGGGAAAAAAGTGCTCCAAGATTGTTATAGGTGGGTTGGCTTAATAGGTCAAGAAGCTTGGAAGTGTGACAAAGGTTAGGGAATTGAGAGCGGATGTGAGCAAGAGTCGGGCAATCTAAAAGAAAATGTTTTTCATCTTCCATCTGTTTAAAAATAATAGAGAAAAATCTCCAATGGGGTGTTAATGATGATTATGAGGGATCCTTGGGCATCAAGCCTACCACCCTAAGATATGATGGAAATTTATGAGCAACGTCCCCAACATGCATCTGCATGAAATGCACTAGATAGCCAACTCCAACTGTTTATTTATCACATCAATTTGGTTTTGAGCGTTATGTGAGAGAGTATGAAGTAGAAGTGAGGCCGAGGTGTCGACCTCCCTACTGCTGGTGGCAATTCATCACCCTTTCGTTGAGAGGAAATCGTCCGTGGGAGTGATTGGTACTAAAATGGCGTGGTATTTGCATGTTGTGGTGCTTGAGGAAGATTTGGTGGGGTGTGGGCAACACAAGAGTTTGTTCTCTCTATCTTAAGTGGGATATATTGGTGCTTGAGATGAGAGGGCTTTATTCTAGTATGTTTGCGATTGTTTTATGTTCTAGTAAGCACGTTCTTATGAAGAAAATTGTTAGTTGGTCGAGGGTCTCTTCGCCCTCATGGTGTTATTCAGTTCTAAATGTATTTTACAAAACTTTTCTTTCGAGAAACTTGTAGCTCTATATCTGGTTAATTATTATGGGGTCTATTAGATCTATCACCAAGACAACCATTTCCACGGGCTCTAAGTAGAGTTGTCTTTCAACTAGAGTGGTTTGGTTGATGAGTTTCAATAACAATTCTGTTGGGTGGTGCCAAAGCCCTGACAATGTTGTGGTTCGTTCTTTCTCATATTTATTTGCAATACATGGTCGTTATAGTAGTTGTTACAGGTTGGACCTCCTTTTTGCAACCATGCCACCTAGACAACACATATGCTTCAAGTAGGGGTGGGAGATAAATAAAAAATATACTTAAATTCATTTAATTCACTTATTAAATTTATTAATTTTACTTTAGTTACTTACTAAATTCTAATTTCTTCAATATCAATTAAATTGTAAGGAAACTAAATTTTCTCATTAGTTAATGGTTTTTAGAAGATTTAAATAAATAAATAACATAACATATTTAATTTTATTGATTTAGCTCATTAAACTAATTAATTTCACTTTATTTATCTATTAATTTGTACATTTATGAATACCAATTTTCATTTACAATTCCATATACCTTGAGAGAAACTATGAGCCAACATGACCTTAACCCAAACCATCTAAAAATACAATCCTAACACTTCGTCGTAAAGGGGCAAGGTTTTAGAGAAGTGGAACCGTGATAGTTTCTTTCTATAGGTTTTAACAATTAACATGGGTTGTTCTATGGAGGGCTGGAAATGAGAGGTGGACATGCCATAGCAAACTAGCTCCCATCCCTCCACATGTCATAAGAACTTAATCCAACTATTTTATCCAATACATAGCAATGAGAGAGTGAAAGCACATAAGTATGATTGGAGAGCTTCATCAAACCATCACACATATGGTACCGGTATTTGTTGTGCTCAACTTTGTGTTCCTAAATTGAGGTCATTAATTGTCAACTAGGGCTAGTAAACTGCTGAAGTGTGGTGCACTGTATGTGCCTAGGTATCTGTTTCTCACTACGTTGTGTTTAGTGTTTTTATGATGTTTTTGGTTTTATGGTTTTTATGTTGAAAAAGAGCTAAGAAGTTTATACTAAAACATAGTGAAACTATTCTAAACTAAGTGTGCACTAGAGGACAGAAAATGCAAAGCTTGATAAGGACTCATAGCAAAGAAACAAATCACAACATGAACTTAGTAACCCATATCATGAACTCATCCAATTCATTCATTTAGAGATATGTTGGAATAGCTTGAGAAAAGGATAAGTTTTTAGTGCAATTGAGGTTTTCCTAAGTCAACAATCAACTTACAATGTTACAACATCTCATCCATGGTTAAAGGTTTATTGGAACATAATTGGAAAAGAACATTTGTAGCACAATAAGATTTCTATTCTAAACTAACTTCTAATTCTATTCTACAACTCAATTTAGCACTACTAGGCCTTATTCAAAAGTTACAGATTTCTTTTTAGAATAGTCTTTGAGAGAAGGCTTGTTTGTGAAATTGTAAAAAGGTTGCAAAATACTCAAGGCCTTAAACTGACATTACTAGCTTCTGTCCAGATGATGATGTATTAATATGAAGTTAGAACAAAAGAAGTTTTGTAGATAATGAAGACTGTGGTATCTAAATTTAACAACTAATACAATTTAAAATGCAATGGATAACAACTAAACTAGAATGCTAATACAGTGAACTAAGACTAAACTAGAGTGCTATTATCTAACTTGAAATGAATTGGAGTTGAACTAGAATGATACTAATACAGTGAACAAAGTTAAACTAGAGTACCATTATCAAGCTTGAAATATAGTGACAAAATTAAACTAGAATGACATCTACCTCCGGAGTATTGACTGAGATAAAATGCAACTAATTCTATGAAATACTACAACCCTGTCTTGTTCAAGATGAGTGATATTTTGGAATAGTTTGTACAAACAAGTCTGGCTGTATCATTCAGTGCAAATGGGCATAAAAACATAACAATACGTAGGTAAACCAAAACACTACAGCTAAGCCTTATCCAGAGTTAGTGATATTTTGGAAGAGATTAATGAGAATAGGACTAGCTGTAACAACTAATTACAATTGAACACAAAAAAAACGTAAAGTTCTAAATTGCTACAATTATGCCTCATTCCGGATTAGTGATATTTTGGAATACTTCATGAGAACAAAGCTAAACTGTAGTATCAACTGTAAGCAAAGTTCAGAAAACTATTTAAATTGAGAATGAAACAAAGCTACGGCTACTTATCTAAACCAAATGCATAACGCTTCACGGGCAGTAGGGGCCCTCTACCACCGGATCAGCACGTGGATCTACTCAATATTGACTCAGCTTGTGCAATAAAATGATGTCTCTTTCATTAAAGGAGAAATTCTTCAAAACAGAGTATTTACGGCCTTCCAAAATCTAGCAACAAAAACAAAATCTAACCAACAATTTCTCCGTCTCCTGAGTCATACTTATAATTAAGTTACATAACTACTTCTTGAGAAAAATAGGGATAAGTGTCTTTCCCATTCCCAATCAAATTAAAATTCTTATTAACAGTCTAGTGCTTTACTGCGGACATCTGTAGAGTCCGTGCTTTGATAGGAAACTGCCTCTCTTCTTCGTGCATAACCGCTTTGATACTTTAACTCAGACTTCGTGGGGAGCAACAAATGATGAGGGAATGATGTGGAATACGACCATATGTGTTTTTCCCTGAGATGACACCTGGAACCTGCGTAGACATGAAGACAACTGCAGAATCGGCAACTAGCTACAGAATGTCTGCATTCTGTAGCTAGGTGTAGTCAAAAAGTACTACAACAACGAAATCATGAAAACATAGCAAGTTAGATATTATATACAATTTCAAAGCAATTTTAACTAATCTTATTGATCATTTAAGCCTGAAATTAATAATGGACAAAGGAAATGAAGTGGAATGTGGTGGCAGAGAAGAACATCTTTGAAGCTCAACA